>VUYV01000160.1:864961-1010616 GCA_008711295.1 Anarhynchus alexandrinus
GGAGAGCGGCGGGCGGGAGAGCGGCGGCCGCCCTCAGCGCACCCCCGGCCGGGTCGCCGGGCTGCGGCGGCGGACACCGACGAGAGCGGCTTCGCCTCCTGCCGGGGCCGCGCACGCCTGGCGGGCTGTAACCTTAAGAAACTTGATAAGGGAATATACAAGGGAGGGACTTCGGCGGAACCGATTCCCGGCTTTTAACCTCTCCCGACGCGCCGGAGCCAGCGGGGAAACAAGGAAACAAAAACCCTCGCCAGCGCAAACGAGACCCCACGGCCCGCCCGCTCCGAGCGGCGGTTACCTGGCTAGCGGCTGGGCGACCGCTCGCCCGGCGGGGCGACCGGCGCGGCGGCACTTTCCTCCGGGTGGGTGCGTGCAGTGTGTGTGTCGCTCTGGCGGCCGGCGAGCCTGCTATTTATAGTCCGGAGCCTCCAGCAGCGCGACGGCGGAGAGGAAACGATGGGCTGAGCGCGCCCCGGCAGCCGCGCCGGGCAGCCAGAGCCGAGCCCGCCCGCCCCGCCACCGGGAGGGCGAGTTGCGGCTGGCTGGCGCTAGCCGCGGGCACAAGGCGCTCCTGCCTGCCTGTCTCCCTTCCTCCCTCCTTCTCCCCCCCCCCCGCCCCGGCGCCGCCCTCAGAGGAGTCTCCTCCCAATGTCACCGCAGCCTCGGCGGCGGCCCCGCAGGTAGCGCCCGTCAGCCGCCGGATGCCTCCGCCCCGCTGTCAGCGCCCTGCGGCCGGCGGGCAGCGCGGCGCGGCTCAGCCGCGCAGAGGTGACCCGCCGCGGCTGCCGCTGCTGCTGCTGCTGCTGGAGGAGGAGGAGGCGAGACCGACACTGGGGTGTGGGAGGGAGAAGCCGCCGCTTGCCATTCACCTCCTGCCGCCCAGAGGGAGCCCGGCCTCCGCGGCCGCCTCTGCCCGAGTGCCGGGCGCTGAGAGGCGGTGGCGGGAACCTGCCCCGGCCCGAGGGGACGGTCGGACGAGGCCGGGGAGGGGAGTGGGGGGTGCCCCTCCCGGGCTGACGAGCTCCTGAGCGGCACCTCCTCGGGCGGGCTGGAAAGCGCTGGGCACGGTCAGTCAGAGGGGGGCAAACGTTAGTCACATCCCCCGCTCGGAGCTGGAAATAGGGGCTCCCCAGGAGGCTTCAGGGAGGCGCCGGGCCGGCTTCCTTTGAGCTTCAAAAGTTTGGGGAGGGGGAAGCTCCAGAAAGCGCTAATGGCCTCCTTAAAGCCGGCCTTTGGTCCGCAGGGAGCCGCAGCCCCCTCCTCCCGGCGCCGCGGGGTCCGCCCGGCGCCCAGGGGAGGTGCCGGGACACACACACACACACACGCACGCACGACCCCTTTTGAGCTTAGTTAGTTGTAAATAAACGACTTTGCATCGAAGCTACGCTGGGCTTTGCGGAGTCGATCCGACTACCTCCGGAAAGCCCCCTCCGGAGGCCCCGGTGGCGGAGCTGACCCCCCTCAGCCCCCGCGAAGCCCCGCTCGTAAACGCCACATCGCTGGGACGTCGCCTGAAAATTGGTTTAGCGTGTAAGGCAACAAAGGAATTAAGAAAAGTAATATCGGATGCATCTTACTCACTTGATAATAATCTTCATATCATCCAGCTTTTTACTTCTGTTGCTTGTAGCTAGCTAAATTCTGTTCTTTCGAACTTCAATTAATCCTATTGAGACTGCTTGTGCATTATAGCAGGGCACCCTTTGGGATTTGAGCTGCGTAAGCAACTCCTACACCATCATACACAAAACAACTGAAATTAATACAGATTAGAGAGCTACTTTAGCCTCCTCGATACCATTTGTCACAGGGTTGGATTTTAGGGTTTCCTACGTTGTAATAGCTGCAGTCATCTACAAGGCACCAGGACAAAGCCTGACAATGATCTGTGCAAAGCAAGATCGGTTCAGCTTCAAGAGCTTGAGGTCAAAACAAAGTTATACAGAGAGAGAAAGTTGGGAGCAGAGGGGACCTAACCAAATACTTGTATTACAAATTACATAAAAATTGAAAGGAAAACCCCGAGAAGGCACAAGAGAGAGAGATTTGTCCTTGTCCAAACACTTAAACATAAGAAATAATACACAAAAACCTAACTTGATGGAACTACCCATTTATGCAAAGGTACTCATGCATAAATGTTTGCAGAATCAGGCTCACATTGAACAAACCATAGTAACGAAGTAAAACTGCCTTTTAAATTAAGAGATGAGTCTCTCGAGTATCTCTCATGAACAATATTACACTTTTCACAACAGGAATTTCTTCATAATCTTCCTTCTTGTTCAATTTTTAATGTTGCATAGCATAACACATAGTAGAAAAGATCCTGCCAGCGTAGGAATCAATACCAGCAGACTCAGAGTGCCACTGATGAAAATCCAGCTTGTGAACTGGGAACTCGCAAAACTTAGCTAGATGTAATTCAGTAGCATAAGGTGTTTCTGTCTCTCTGCTCCCTTAAGAACTGACTACTAGTCAGCTTTAGTCTGCAGTTACTTTTCAAATGAAAGCAATCCCAAGCTCTTAGATGTGTTCAGAACTGAGGACAAAGTCTGTAAAATTGATGGCATGTTAGATTTGGAAGGAATTGCTGTGAAAGCGCCTGCTTACTTATTTCAGTAATGAAACCTTAAATACATATAGCATCGAACAGACAAGGAGCAGTTATCAAAAGTATGGTCTCAAAGTACACTTTTTCTTGGGCAAGGCTGTGTTGTACAACCGGTCATACTGCAGACCACAGGAAGGAAAAAGGCTGATTTTTAGATTACTCTTACATTAAGATGCAAGATGTCACTGGAGGATGCCTGTTCAGAATCCTGCCATGTGTCAGTATGGAAAAAAGATAAGATAATCAGAGTGTTATCCCCCTCTCAAATGTTTTAAAACAGACACATAGTCTAAAACTCTCTTTCATCATACAGTCAAAATTTTCAGAGCTTGAAATTACACTTAAGCATAAAAAACGTCATCTGATGTTCAAAAGTACTGAGCTCAAAATGATTTCAAATGTGTTTCAATACTCCCTGCCTCTGAAAATCACATTTCTTTAAGTGCCTAGATATGGATTTAGGGTGTCTAACTGCATTCACTCAGGCTTGAAAATTTTAGCCTACATATACCTGTGCTTCATAATAAATGTATCAGAAAGCTTCAGACAAGCTATAAAAGCATTCTCAAAAAAGCAATGCAGACTTGAGCCATTAGAAGACGAGACACAAACCTGACAAAGTACTTGGCTGCATAATTCAACTCATTCTGGTATATGGAAAGCAGCATCTGAAGCCTGGGCTTTAACGGACAACTGTAGTAGCAAGAGAAAAATTAAAATTAAACACCTACTGGGGCAGTTTTTTCCTGTTACTCACTTACTGGTGTTTCCCAACGTTTTCCAAATCAACATGCCTCTTTCTTTAAAATCTCCCTTTCTGCTATCTCCCCAACTGCTATGTATGACCTCCTATATTCCACCTTATAAATATTAAGTATATCTAAGCTTCCTGGTCTGATACTATTCTGTCTGACTCTCAAGTGAAATCCAAGAGTCTCTTACTTAGTGAAAAAAGTGAGGATAAGAAGGTGAGGGAGGGAGCAAACGAGAAATTAAACTGTGACAGACTTAAGACTTCCCAAGGGAACAGCACATGGAGCTATTGGAGAATATCCCTGCTCTGCTAGCCAGATCCAGTCTGGCTAGCAAGGTTTACTATTTCCAGGCCAAGGCCTGGGAACAAAGAGAACATTAAATCATTAAAGAACTTCAGGATGAGAAAAAGAAGTAGGATTTAATGGCCTGTCAGCAGCTGGAGTAGAGCCTCTCTGCTGGAGAACCTCTAGCAAGCGATCCGACTCTCCTAGCACGCAGGGGGAAATCACAGGGTTGATAGGAATTTACTAAACTTTCAAGGAAAGGCAAAGGTCTAAGCATGAGGAAATGCAAATCTTTATTGTTATAGGCCTTTGCTCAGAGTACATTTCGATGGATAAAAACGGTTTGTTTTCAAGCAGCTCTTTTTGTGTTATCTTCGATCAGCGTTCTGTATAACGCTTTACCAAGGGAAAGGAGTTAATGTACACAAAACGCAATTGAGTCTGTCACGCTAACCTTGTTAGGAAGCAGGGCTGTGTCAGCCAGAGTAGTTCAATGTAGGCTCAGTATCAAAGGGGGACTGAAAAGGGTCTAAAGCATTCTGTATTCCTGAGCACTGAAACATCTTTGAAGGCACAGCTAGGGTACAGATCCAGGGCTGCCTCTTCTCAGGACAGTTAGTGACCACATAGCATAATTGCATTGCTTCTCCATACTAACCACAATACAGCAAAGATTATGTGGTTTATACCTGCTTTTTAACTGCAAGGAACTAGGGAATCAAAACTTAAATCCTAATGAAAGCATAAACCGTTCCTGTACCAGTGGCTGATGACTCCCACCCCTTACAGCCGCTGTCCTCCTCGTGGTGGAACTAGTAACCCTGCCTGAAGCCAAAGGATGCTTTGGCACTGAGATAAAACCTAAAGAGCCAAATGAAAATCAGCAAAAACACATCCTAAGCAGGACCCAACTTGACTGGTACAGCCTCCTGCATAACAGTGTCTCTGTAGATTACTGCTCAAAATTGAAGTCTGTGAACTATGTCAGGCTCTTAACAGAATCGGTGACTGTGAACTACAGTTTGGCTCTCGGTACCTCACACCTTGTTACTTACGCTAATGATGAATATGTGCAAAAAGTTACCCTGCTAATCACAAAATCAGAGAATCATAGAATGGCTTAGGTTGGAAAGGACCTTGAAGATCATCGAGTTCCAATCCCCCTGCCATAGGCAGGGACACCTCCCACTAGACCAGGTTGCCCAAGGCCACGTCCAGCCTGGCCTTGAACACCTCCAGGGATGGGGCCTCAACAACTTCTCTGGGCAACCTGTTCCAGTGCCTCACCACCCTCAAAGTGAAAAATTTCTTCCTAATGTTTAACCTAAACCTGCCCTCTTCCAGTTTAAAGCCATTCCCCTAATCTAATCATCGTTTATACCCAATATACATATTTCAATGCAGCTACAGAATGATTGCAAAAGCAGCACGGATATGGTGAACTAGGTCCTGCAAGGGAACTGAAAACCACGCGTTACTGAACAAATCACAGTCTTAACTTTACAGGGTGTTCTACGTGGGTAATCCATCATGCTCAGTGGCTCCAGTGAGGCCTGTGCAGGCCACTGCCAACATAAAACAACTTGCAGGATCAACACCCACCAGAGGAAGAGCTGTATAACTAATATAATGGAGGTGAAACTGAAATTGAGACAAATACCATACTACAAAAGACCGAAGAAAGCAATGTCAAAGGAAAACACTTCCTCAGTTATCTGAAATGATTGCAGACTTTTCATCAAAAGACAATGAGGAAAACCAATACAGAACCACTGGAGAAAACGACTGCAGAGATAGTATCATACTGTGTACCAAATGAGAGATGGGTGGCAGTGCAAATAATAAAAAACACCAAACCAAAATGAAGTCTTGTGCTGAGTAGATTGCACCTCCTGCTGAAAGACAGATAGATTTGCTTCCTTTACACTTGGGCAATATTTGTTGTGTTTGTTATATGAGTAGGCAACCATTGTAACAAAGTGACCCAACTCAAATGTTTTCCTGTGCATTGGATATATCATGCAAATATTCATCGTCAACGCCAATCTGAACAGTAATTTCACTTCTTGCCCCGCTGTCAGGAAAAAGTCAATCTTAGAAATCCCAGACAATGCACTATTGCACTATTATTGATCCCTTTTTCAATAGCAGTTTCTCAGAGTTTTGTCATTTATTGCTGTGCAAAGTTTTGTAAAACCAGAGTTCCAAAGGACAGCAAACACTATTTTATCACTAATATAACCCTGGAAACATCATATTCATATGACACAAAATGCTGAACAGCATAAGCTTACTCTACTGTTCAAAACAGGATAATAGAGTGACTTGATTGTAATAGCCTCTATGTCAGGTAGCCTCTCATAAAGCTTGTATAACCACTGTATCATGTGCTCTGACCACTTTGCAGTTGTGTGCCCAGGCCTAATTTGGATCAGATTTGCCAAGCAAGACAGACATGTGCAGATCTTGAGTTAAAGACTGTGTGGGCTGCAGCCTAAAAAAAGAAAAAAAAAAAAAGAAAGAGAGTTTTAATTTTTTCTGCTCACTTTGTACCAACTTAAATGACTATAGAGCATGCAAGGCTTTAAGGAATCAAGATCAGAGATTAAATTAATGGACCAGTTCCATCAGTACAAACTCCGTAGACTTTAGGGGTCTTTTTACTGACCTTTGCACAGGGCAGAAGGCATAGTTTTTATTAGGTCTACTAGTATTGTATGCCATCTGTCAGGCCAAATGCCCTGTTACTGGATGTTGGACACTTAACCTCTGCCAAAAAATCACACTGCTCTATCTTATCTCAGAAGGCAAAAATACTTCAATATCTTTCGGCAATACTTGTTTGGGACAGAAGGTGAAAGGCCAGGCCAGCAGTTAGTTTACTGTCTAAAACAATAAAGTCATCAGACAAGCTAAAATGGAAGCAATACACGATTTCCTACTTGCTGACAAGATTTTGCCATTGCTTTTTTCACATTCCCTACGTAGGCTGAATTTCAAGGAAGGTTCATATGATGCAGAACAGACCTGTTTTGAAGTGTTGTGTTGATGTCCACCAAAAAAAAAAAAAGTTAGCTGTCAAGAAAATTTCTCAAAAAAACCAACCTCAAAAACCAAAGCCCAACCCCATTCCCATGGCTTTAAGTGCAGTTTCATGGCACTTTTTATTTCCCTACAACTACCCCCTCAAATTAGAATTACAACTTCCAGTTTCATTCTCAGAAGTTAGAACTGTAACCATTCCTTACACAGTGACTATTATCAACCTTCTCCCTTTAAAATCCTGCCAAAAACTCAAGAGAATCTGGTTTTGTCCTAAATTTAATCCCATGTTCCCTTGCCTCACCATACAGAGACAAAACTCTTATCTGGGATAGCAATGCCTACAAAAAGAGTGTCCCTGCCAATGGCCAGCTGTTCCCAATTCTCTCATTTTCCAAAGGGACGAATTGGCAGAAAGCAGCTGAGTTCACATTTGCATTGCCCTCCACTGGTGTAATTATTTATATCACATCATATTGAAGACAACTTTCTCTCAAACCACAATAGCATTATTATTTTTTTTTACTTTGCATGGTAAAATTAAAAGGTTTGATGCAATAGAAAACCAAGCCCTTAGAGCTTCCCAGTGCTTTTGGTGGAGTAGTTCACGCAGTAGTTCACACCCTCTTTTTGAAATAGATTTTGGCTCCATTTGTGGCAGCTGGTTGAAGAAGAGCAACGTCTAAAAAAACTGAAAATTCACAAATGCCTGCCAGATTGAAGTAGCAAGATGATAGGATACCTTATCATCGGTAGCTCGATAAAATGATTATGTGAACTCCATTCTCATTTAATATGTATTTCCTTTTACAGCAGCATATATATATCCTCCAATGCATACCCTGCAAATTCATAGCAAGAGGAGCCCAACAAGATACCACACTTGTCTGAAGAAAACTAAACACTTGAAAACTAAAGAAAATAATTTAAGCTGAAGCTTTAACAGCTACTCTCTTCCATATAAAAGTAGGTTTTTAGAGCTGGAAAAGAATGTTCAGAAATAAGGTGTGAATGCAAATAGAAAAATAATCTTCAGAAGTTGCATTCTCTTCCATTTACTGGCCATTCCCCCTTGCACTGGGAGGGGGTCCAGGCCTGCGTGCCAGGTGGAGCTGATAATTGAGGGAGTGCTTTGTGCAAGTCCATTACTGTTCTGAGCAGCAGATTTCTGAAGCACTTTTTGCCTTTAATGTAGACCTAGACAATTTTCCAGGGCATGGCGCATATAAATAAAGCCTGGGATGGTGAATTTCACAGCTACTGGGCGTATTTCTGACATGTATGCGGACAAAACCTTAGAGCTGGGGGAAAACATGGTGCCATGGCACTCCAACTGTCTCACGTCCCTGCGGAGTAACCGCCGGGGAACTCACTCAGATAAACTAACGTAAAGTTTCCAGCACACATTTTTCTCTCACCATATTTCATCCATGCATCAAAGGGAATGTCATTGACAACACAAGTAGATGAACCATGTCAAATACCGACCAGCAAAATCAAGGACTCCCAAGATTTAGTGGTAACTTGGCAGTGTTAGGTTAACGGTTGGGACTTGATGATCTTAAAGGTCTCTTCCAACTAAAATGATTCTATGATTCTAAGATTCTTTAAGGTACAGGCAGTGCTCAAGTCAGCAAGCAAGCAGGTTTGAATAGCACGTAGTGGGCTGTTGCAGGTGTAGCACCTCAAGGGAGACATCTGAGGAGGGTCTGGCTCACAGCTCCATATGAATACCAGAAGCAGCAGAAGCAGGGAGCTCCTGTCTGTCTGCCACAGAGGTAAGATGCCACCAGTCAGCTAATTGGCAACGTCTCGTCTCTTGAAGGGGAAACCTCTTCTTGCTCTTGCTGAGCTTTTGCTGAGCTCCTGCTGTCATGCTTTTCCTCTAATTTAAGAAAGAAAAATACAGTTCTGACAGCCCTTGTTTGAAAATTTGCTAGCCCCTCTTCTAATCAGCTAATGCTTTAAATCACAGCCACCTTGATTTCACAGAAGTTTTACTTGTAGGGTAACTTTCTATCACCATTTTGTATTGGCTTATTCATGTACCTGTGATGTACCCAGGCCTGTGTTGGACAATGATTTTCCTTCTGTTTCCTACATGTCGGCAGACCACATGCAGACTCTCACCCCTGATCTTTTTATACTGGTCACAGCAGGACTTTAAAAAGGATATATTTTACTACACAGATGAGCAATCACTTTCAAAACCCTTTGCAGCATTTTCCTACCCACTGTGCTTCAATTCACAATTTGATGCCATTCAAAAATAGCAGTCTCTTGTCTGTGTATGATATTGCAGCCTGTCTTAGGGTAAATGCTTAATCTAAAATCATCACCGCTTAATGGTGTATTCTTTTTCCCGTACTGCAATTTAAAAAAGTAATACAAAGAATATTTTGGGGAGCTTGATATATGCCTAGCTGATTATGTCCCTCGCTTCTCATCTCCTGATCTTTGACAGATTTTGGATTTTGACCCTGTCTGTCCTGTAGAAACTTGTATGTAATATGAATCGACTAGCTAATGATGTTCACTGGTTACAGTGGGCCATACGTTCCGCTGGCCAACATCTGTTTCTTCCACCACATTTCAAAAGAGTATCTGCCTTGCACTGCAAAGTAAATGAAATAAATGGAAATAATTAGTATACGGTGATTGATGGTGAAGACAGTGGGTTTTAGTTCCAGCGTTGTCACTGACCAGTTGAATAATTTTGAGAGTTTCAGTTAATTTGTATGGATCTTCCCCACTTGTAAAATAGCTATAATCTCCCTCACTGACCTCACAAGGTACCGTTAGATTTGGGCCCTGGCTGTAACTAAACTTTCAGCACTTGTGTGCCATTCAGGGTATAAAAAAGAATTTTGCCCTATGTGCCTTATTTTGACCAAGAAAAATTAATTACTTTGGGGGAAGTGTTGGGGGGAAACTCCTTCCTTTGTGTGCCATAGGGCAGTAGATTGCCTCAAAGAGCTTGGGAGTCAGTGGAATTACATTAAATTGTTGGCGTAAAAAGGCTCACAAAGCTTAGGAAGGAACCATATTTTCTTTGAGTGCTGCCTGTTTCACTCTCCATGCCTAGGACAGACTGGCCTTTAATTAATTGAGGCATTTAGCACAAGTTAAAATGCTCAACCAACAGTATTATTATTCATTGTTCAGAGGAACATATTTGAAATAATTTAAGCCATGTGTAAGGTCATATGAGAAGTCAAGCCCATTTTTATCAGGAATTAATATCTCTCAGCTTCTCTGGTTAGCAGTAGATTGGTTTCAAGAACTATACCCTGCTCCTTCCTGAGTTTTATCTAGGTCATCTTGATACATGCAAATATTCCACTAAGTTTAACGGAGTTACTCTCATGAAGTTTTAGAACCTCTTTTTGCCGCTCAACAGTAAGAATATTTAGCTCTATGCTCTATGTATTTGTCTGCAAACATTCTAATACCTTGCTGCTATCATGAACTCTAAAGGATTCTGTGTCCTGGAGCAGAACCACATAGAGCAGACAGCTCTATGCTAGATAGAGCACATCTGGTTAGAGAGAAACATTTTTTTCTTGTTTGGTTTTTTTCGAACAAAAAAAAATATATTTGGTAGGCAAGTAACAGTAACTCCAGAGTGTGTTAATTTGGTTGACTGCCTATAGATAAATGTCTTCAGAGTAAATACTATTTCAGCTATTTCAGGATTAATTAACCTATGTGACTGCCACTATTTTTGTAAAGACTACTTAATAAAAGGTAACTTACTTCCACATTCAAAGTATAAATCCATTACAATATGATGTTTGCATTCATGCTTTTTTTTTGGTCTCTTTTACTAGTTAACTAGCATTAGTTGCTAAGTAGATGTTAACTTTAGAGTTATAAAAACACATGCTCCTGGAAAAATATTTTAGCAACTGTAGATGGGGTTAATATGTAAAATAACTCTGCAACCACTTCCTCCCCGTTATTTTTAGGGACCAAGTGAGATCAACTGGTGTACGCATATATTGCTTGTAAGTCAAGCAAGAAAAGAAATAGAAAATAGAGCTTCTTATAGAAGTATTAAGTTATCTACATTTCATACATTGGGTCAGAGTCTGTTTACTTTATTTTTCTGTGACAAATTCACAGAAATTCTGTTGGATCCAGCTGAACTATTCTGAAACTACAGCATCTGACTGACAACAGGATTCACCCACACTATGAGAGATGTATATGTAACTGCCTGCCAACCAATCACAGGTAGGGTTTACCTTGAACCCTTAACATTTCTTGTTAAAATTACACTGCAGAACCTCAGGAAACGTGAACCGAATAGCCTAACTCTGTGGTGTGGGCTGGGGAAGGAGTGAGAGATGAGCTGAGAAGGAAAGATGGGGGTGGACAGCCAAGTCAGAGACAAATGCTGCGGACACACTCCATCGCTTCTCCACCCTCAGGCCCGTGTGATGACGTGAATTGTGGCTACTTTGTCTTTTCTCTAGCATTACTCAGAGCTCGTTTGAGCAGCCACCATTAGAAGGTTTGATGCTGGGGACAAGGAAGGAGAAAAACCTGTGCCATACATGGCACAGGGGCTGTTTGGTGGAGAGACAATAATCCTTCAACTCAACCTCAAAACATTTTGTGGGGAATGAAAGGTGAGAGTAGAAGAGGTGAAGCAAATGCTGGCTTCCACAAGGTTATTGTCCAGCAACTTTTGCTATGGGAATCTGGGGGACATTTCCTCCTGCTGTAGAAAGAAATTTAGGCTCTTATAGAAATGTTATATTCCTACTGAAACGTATATTGGGGTAAATACTGTTTTTCTTTAGCATTTCCTGAAAATCTCATTCCAGAATATACATATTTTTTACCTTTCCTGCCTTTTGTGTCCAAATGGTTGTCTGCCTGAGGATGTTGCTTGCAATTTACTTTAAATGAAGAAAGAAAAAAAAATGGAGAAGAAACAATGGCAAAGAAAAAACTACGTGGGAACTATGGAACTCTAGGTTTGTATATTACATTTTTGGTGACAAATTCTCCATTAGGTGGAAATAATCCCCCCAGAGGAGAAGTTTTTTCCAAATATTTATTGGATGTAAGAAATAATGGGTATAGATTAAACAGAGTCCTTGAGTCAGAGCTGGTTCACCTCTGCCATGCTCAGAGGCCATGGAGAATGAGCTCCAACTTGGCTGCAAAAGAAAGGGTGAATATATGTCCCTTGTGGCTTGAAGAACAAAATTAAGCTGCACGTGAAACTGACTAGAAAGGAAACATATATACTGGATAACATTTATATCACAACACTACTTCTAAGTTAGCCATTCATTTTCCTCTCCTTAATGAGGGCAGGGGTTAAAACATGGAGAACGAACAAGCTTTTCACAATCAGAGGTGAGAGCAGGACAGCAGTGTCCAAGGAAAAAGCCTATGAAATTGCTACTAGTAATGATTCTCCAAGAGCTTGAGGCTATCGAGTGCTCTCACTATTGCTTTACTTCCTGAAGAAATTGCTGAATGCCATCTCTCTTGATTACACCTGCAGAAATGGATCTCTTTTCATACTCGTTTTCATATTAAATCTTAGAAAGCAAGGTGAGCGGAAGTATAAGGCAGCAGATTTCATGAAGGAAGGTAGGAGGATGTCAGGGCTTCTTGCCATTCACTGTTCGGATGTTTATTTTTCTTGTACATCGACACTTTTCTTTGTATGACTGACATTAGGATAATCGTATGAAAATTTGGGAAACTGATATGACTGCAGAGATAATCCAGCCAAAATCTGAGCAAAGACTGAGAAGCCCAATAAGATCTGATGCTCTTCAAGGTGTTGCAGTCCTTCATTTAGCATTGACATTTATTACCTCAACAGCTATTGGCGATAGCATCTTCACTTTCTTGACAGATGCATTCTGGTGCATGATATTTTCCTTGTGACAAAACCTGTTATAAAAAAAAGGAGATGGAAGATTAAAACAATGACCATACTCTTATCAAGGAATTCCTCCTCCAGACTATAGGCTGATAGTTACTGTGCTGTTATACTTTGTATAAAATGGAATAGCATGCTTTAAATCTCCGAGTACAATTTCTGTAAATATGTTTGTTGGAAAAGAGAACACAAAAAGCTATCATAACATGAAATACTATCAAAATGGGGTAGTGTTGATTTAGATACCAAGTTTATGCATTTCAGCACAGATGTAATCTACTCTGATCAGCACTGAGGCATTTATTCGCCTTACTTTAGGATTTCTAGAAGAAATGGTATATAGTAGAGTAGTAAACAAGTCTGCTGTTTGGAAATGGTACTCGGATAAATCCACATGCCACTGCAGTGCTAACAAAGGTAATAGTGTAATAATAAAAAGGTTAAAATGTCAGGAAATATGTCAAAAATGTTTCTTTAAAATTAAATCTGTAGTTGCTGATCGGGTACACGGATTCTAGCATTTTTCTCACCTGACATTTTGTTTGTGCCATTTTCCAGTCTGTGAGATCAGGTAGTATGCATATGAAAAATATTTATTGCATTCTGTGGTGCAGTACACACAGGCAATCAAATCTCTATGTGTACATTTCAGTAAAATAAGAAATACATTCCTGAAGTTCCTATATTTACTGATCAAACAAAACTCCTAAAAACAAAAGAAAACCAAACCATCCCCAGACAAAGTAGTAGTCTGCAATCTCTGATATGCAGTGTTAAAGCAAGACCAGCTTGTAAAGAAAGACAAATTTATATTATTTTTTTCTAAATGATGATGGTGGATTTAGGAAAAAAACAATTGTCATCTCCTGTACCTGGTGGCTGAACTGAAATACATATTTTAATTATATTTGGGGATATTCAGAAATATTGGCAGGGATTTTAAATACCCATAACTGAGCAGAAATGCTACCTTTGATGATGGCCTAATTTTGGCCCGTATATGATGATAGCATAATGGCTGTAGGAAATAGCTATAATTCCTTTAAAAAATCTGAAATAACATGAAACCTGGCTTGGTTTCCCTGCATCACTGTGTAGACATGCAAGTCTATCAAAACCTTCAGCCTGGGCGTATTTATTGCTTTACATTCAAGCATGCAGAATTTACCATTTTAAGATGAAACGCAATGATTATATATGCCACTTCAACAGTTCTTATTTTCTCCTCATTGGATTTTCAAGCAAAATCCAAAAAGAAGCTCGGAGAGATCCAAGCTGAGAGAGAAAGCAACTGATCTCCTATCCCCCATGAACGAGGAACACAGCAGCTTGCTCAGCTTCAGCGTGAGCTGTACTGTAGTGGAGGGGTGTCCCTCCCTTCTATACGCTTTCCCAGCCAGTAGCTGCCATAAACAACATTCTAATATTGTCGTGTTGCAAGCACGCTAATCATGTCACACATTTGGATGATAGCGTAAACAGCATAAATGTCTGTTATTGCCACAATAACAGTTTCAGCGTAGGAGCCAAGACAAGGAAGAATAGGAACTGAAGAAAATAAGGCTGTTATACAGAGATCATTCTAGTTAACAGGTGAAGAACCGCCTCCAAGAAGCTGCTTTTCCCTTCGCAACAACCTAGTCAAAGCTTCACTGCCTCTTGTTGAGGGGTGTTTCTACAGCACCATTATTCGTTCTGCTCTAAATCGATGGTTTCATTGATTTATCTGCTTTTTTGATATGACTGTTGCTTATTAGAATAGTGAAGAGATATGGGAGTAGGCAGAACAGTCAAGAAGAGGAGAGGTGAGAGGAAGTGTGTAAAAAATAAAGCATTTTATGGAAAAGGTTCATGGAATAATAAACTATTAAAAACTTCCCTGGGGTATTATTTTTATACATACTGTACAGTTTAATAGAGAATTGTAGTGTATAATACAAGTGAAAAATCTCATAGAAATAACATGACTTTTTAGTGGGAATAAACGTTTTGTTAGAGCAATTTCTAGGGCATTCTATTTCATTTCTTTAGAAATGAAGTTATTTTTCAGTAATGAAGAAATAAAACTGAAAAAAATATATAGCCAACCATCTTGAAGTATATACCCATTAATGGTGCTAAGCAGACCAATGCTAAGCAGACTATTTTTAGTTGATTATTATCACTTTAACAGTGTAACATTTTTAGTGCATTTTGTTTAATTTGAGCTACCGTTACATATTATGAATATGAAAAAACCAGACATATAACTACATGCAGTTGTGTAGTCAAAGAAAACTGCAAGTCAACAGAGTGAGCCTTCCTCTAATTTGGCAAAATAGAAATTACCTACTTATGCCTGCCTTGCCACAAAACACCAAATTTCAACCACAGGCAACACTTCATTTTATTACTACCTCACTGACCATAATGTGAAGAGGTAGTCCTATGTAAATATATTTTTGCCTCTTTAGCATAAAAACTAGGCAAATCATTTTCCTCTAACTTCTCTGTTCCTTCCTGGTCCCATCCAAATAAACAAAGTAAGTTTGCTATGAAGTATTCCTTTTATTTGCTCTTCAGCTAAACATGTACCGGTATGTTGTAACTTGACCATGCTTAATCAAAATGACACAAAGGACTACATAAAGACCAGTTTGTTCAACCTTTTCTTTGGAGAGGGGATCACAGCACAAAGAGGCAAATTTTGCCATCCTTTGCCATGCTAATTAGTGCCTCACCTTGCTCATCCTCCCCTGGATGTGCAGGGGATCGGTGGCAGTGCACAGAGGAGCAATGACCAGGAGCAGCAGTGGCGGGACATAGCTCTGCGCTGCGACTTCCTGAGGAGTCCCAAGGAAGAAGGGAGAGGAGCACTGTAGAAGGAGGAGCCTGGGAAGGAACCATGTCTGACAGTAACCCTTCATTTCCTATAAAACACTTGTTTTCAGCCAGTTCAGCTCTTATGTCTGGAGCAATATTTGCAAGCTGAGTGTCACAGTCTCCCTACTCTCTGCTGAAGGGGGGACAGCCCTATAAAACCTGTGTTCCCAACACATTTCCAGCTAGATCCAGACTCCTCATTTAGGTAATCCTTGCAAGATTTCCCATAACATAGGCATATATATTGTCCCTGACGGATGGCTCTGCAACCCAGTGCTAGATGGGTAGGTGCAAATGGATACAGAGTTTTAGTAATGTGTTAATAAAAAAAAAGCAGTTAAGATCAAAATACTTTCCACAAGGTTAACGTACAAAGTGATATGTTGAGTTAAATTACACTAAGGAATAAATGGCAAATGCCTGCTTATATCTGTAAGTGGGGCTTTCATGAATAATCCAGCAGGCTTGCTAATGATAATGAAAGTGCCTGTGTCTTATATATTAGAATTACTTCCCCCTTAGTCTCTGCAGGCTAAAAGCTTTGCCTATTGTTGCACACCATGCTAGGATGAAGAACTGTTAAGGCAAGGCTTGATTTTTATGTTCATAATCTACTGCAGTTAGAGGTGAGTTCTTGTTATTTGCTTTCCCACAAGCCCACAAAAAATGGTACTGCACACCTATGTCATAATAAAAAAGATGTTTTATATTTCTCAGGTAATGGATATATTTTTTAAATATCTATCTAAAAATTAAAACCAGCCAAAAATCTGTAAAAAGCAACTCTACCAGTTACCTCTATGGTGCTGGCCTGGTGGAGTCGTTAAAAGGGGAAGCCGAGCTTTAAACGCAGAATTCAGCTGATGCATATAGTACAACACTAATTTTAAAATTTACATCAGGACGTCAAATACAGAGCTGGTGGGGAATAATCAACTCTTTTTATAGAAAAATTATACTGACAGGAATAACCCCCCTGAATTCCAAAAGTGAAAGCAGTGTGGCAGTGGGAAAAGATTACTGGTTAGTCAGTTTATTAGGGCTTCTAGAATTTGTGGCTTACCCAAGAGACATTTTAGTTACAGGCTAATCAACTGGAAAAGATACTTGAAGAAAAAGGATATCCTAGTTGATATAGTTCACAAAGAATTAGTTAAGCCTCATGAGTCTGATGGACAACAAATTATTGTTGAAACAGCTCAAATCTAAAGAACATTTTTCTGTGTCATTTGTTTCAACTTGTTATTCTTTGTCACCTAAGATCAAGGAAGTCGCTCTGCAGCATGCATTTATGGGCCACATCAGTGACAAGTTTATTCTCCTACCACTTCCCTCGTACTTTTTCCCTGTCTGAAACAGAATGGGCAGGGACTACCTCTCTCGAACAATGGCAGATTTAAACGCGAACAGCCTGCTGCTCGCTACTCTTAAGACCATTTTACGTTGCTCTGGCAGCATAAAAGAGACTTAAATGGATGTAAAAGGGTAACTTACACTCACTTTAATACCCCTGTTATATTGCCACTGACGTATAAAGTAGCTTCAGAGTAACCAACAATCCAGACCTAAATGTTAACTGTTACAACTTTATTGCATGCGGCGTATTACTACAAATCTGTAACTTGGGATATTTGGTCCTGTTGCCAAGACACAGGAATATTTACAAATTACAGCATGGTCTCTACAGTATTATCTCTATCTATTATACTTATGTGGGGTCACAGTATGCAGAAACTTTGTATGTTTAGCAGATTGTGGCTAAGCATTTTAATTCAATATCGGTCTGTTAGACAACTCTCCAGGGCACAAGGTGAGACACCAGGGTTTATTTGCTTTGTTTGCTAGACAAAGATTTCTCTGTGAACTGCTCTGGATATATATTTTAGCCAGAGGAGCTTCACAAAGACTTTGAGATTTATATTGTTCTCGGTATAGGTTTGCTTTGAACCTCCAAACATAGCATGGCCTGCAACTAGAAATTGCTTTGACCTGATACTGATATAATGTTACAGAAGAACACAAGCAAACCATACAGGATTGGACAAAAGATCCAGTTAACCTAGTATTTTGTTGCCACCAATGGTCAAATGCAGATGCCTGAGGAATGGGATGAACATACGTGTTCCTCCCCCAAGTCTCTCCCACCCTTCAGCCTTTTGCAGCTCAGGGGATTCCTGGTCCAGACTTGGATTCTGGGCACTGAGCATCCCTCCGCAGATTTCACTTACATAAGTTCATGCCACCTTCACCCAAATACCTGTAAACCACCAGCATTCACAACATCCTGTGGCAAGGAGTTCCTCAGGTCTGTTACTGATTGCATGAAAACCACCTCCTTTATTTTGAATTTATCTTCTGTTAGCTCTATTTGATGCCTTTTTGTTCTGTTAGTGAAAGAAACTGTGAACAATCAATCACTAGCCACTCTGTCATGTCACTCATTGGTTTATATCCCTCAGGCATCTCTTTTTGCAGTCTGAAGGATTCCTGTCTATTTAATCCTGCCTTCAACTGGAGTTACTCCAATAACTTTGACGAGCTTGTTGCCATTTTCTGAACCTTTCCAGTACTCCTACATCCTTTGAAACGCAGGGACCAGAACAGCGTGCAGTATTCAAAGATGGGAAATGGTTCTCTGTTGTGTTCTCTGTTCTTTTCCTCACAATTTCTCATACCAGATTAATTTTCTATTGACTGCAGTTGGACACTGACCAGAAATTTTCATTACAAACTCAAGATCTCATTCTCTAGTGTCACTAGCAAATGCAGAGCTTGTGTAAACTTAGGGGGTTTTTTTTCCCTCTTACACTTGAGTTTCATTGAATTTCAATTGCCCTTGTGTTATTAAAAAGATCGTGGGATCTTTCACCAATGTTTCTTAACTGGACTTTTTTACTCTCCCACATCAGTTAGCATTATCAGCAAAGTTTTTCATCTCACTGCTCATCACCTTTCCCACACTGTGTATGAATATATTGCACAGCACAGATCCTGCAGAACTCTCCACTGGCTCTCTACACTGCCAAATTATTCACTTACTCCTCTCTTCCGATAATGGGTGTTTAACAATTTTTTATCTACACAAAGATCTTTCCCCTTATGCCATTGTTGCAAGGTTTCATTAAGAGACTTTATACCTAACCCAAAATCTTCTGGAAATGCCGGTGGACTACATCAACTCAATCGTCCTAAACTGAATGTTTAGACAACACCAAGAGGTTCGTGAGACATGGCTTCTCCTTACAAGAGGGATTCATCTCCTCACGAGGGTACTATATTTCTCCACCATTTCTCTTATAGCTCCTCAGCAGTCACTAGTTCCTCAAATCTAATCTGAAAGGTTTTAATTTTTCCCATTACAAATACAATGGAATGGCTGCATTGAATTATTAGTCTTTTATTGCCTATTTCTTTTGTCAGTCTCCTTTGCTGTAATGGTAGGTTATTCAGACGTGCCTACAGGATTAGGGCACTCTGAATATCCTGTCATAGCAGTTGTCTGTTGTTCACATTGGGCTGAATTCAGCACCATTGAAGTAAAGGTGATCTTAGCCACTTGATTTGATATAACAAGGTACAAATTAATTCTTGCCTTATATTATCACAAAGACTGAGTGCTCTTTTTCATTTTTTCCCAGATTATAATTTTTATCACTTTGTACAACTACTAGTGCATTCATGCAATCTGAATGGAAAACAGCCTTAATTTAAGACATACTTAACTTATTCAGTCCAGATGTTTTATCTCCTGTAGTCCTGATGCATAGCCTCATTCATTTGAAATCCACTCCCGCCACATCTATACCTATTCCACTGTTCTCTGCTCTGCCACTTAAATCAGCACGTGCTGCAAGCCTGACTCTCTTCCTCTGATGTCTACAGTCTTCTGATTCCAGGGTGCCTGTGTTTGGATTACAACCAGTATTTCTTCTGTGCCTGCACTGACCCAACGTTTGTAAATTTCCAAACCAAACAGAGACTGGAAAGGACTACTCTCATTTTTAGTGGGTTTATTTCCTTTCTTTTTGATTTCTCAGTGACAGATATCTCCGTAACTAGGAAATCAGCTTTCTCTTCAAGAAACAGGTAAATGGTATTCATTTTAACTCACATGACAGAAATCTAAGGATTTACACAGAATCTGCCCATACCCCTCAAATGAATGTGAGTAACAGCATGCAGACACGGAAAGCTATTGCTCTATGCAGCACTTCAAGGCAAGCTATTTCCGTAATTATCTTGCCATCTTCTCATTAATCAGTGGTAGGCATTCTGAAAGTCCAGGGGTGCACTTGGAAAAAGGAAGCTGCCTAGAAACAGAGAGGACCAGAAAAGTAGTAAGATCAAATGCTCTCTACCTGTCCTGTGGTGCTCCTTGGAGGCTAGAAAACCCCTTTCTTTGAGGGCTCCAACGCCAGCTGTGGTGCCAGGCACTTGAACAAGGATCCCCAAGGTGATGCAAGGCCTTCAACATGCTCCCCTTTTGGTCTGTGCTTTCACTCTACTCCCAAGCCTCCACCACTGGTTTTGAGGGAAAACACAACTTCAGTCATTTGCTTCTTAGGTTAATGATGCAAACTCTTTTCCTGCATGTTACAATTCAGAAAACAACAAAAAACAATGCAAAGGAGCGATCTAGAGATTTCCTTCCTGTAATAGTTTCTTTTTTCATTCCCTCATGGGAAGGAGTGATTTGGTCGATGGACAGCAGGGGAGGGAATGACTTCAGAAAGCTCTTGTCAGTGGCCCAGCTCAGTTCCCCCTAAAAGAGCTGAGTCTGCTGAGTATACTGAAATCAGCCAGCTGATGAGCACTTTTGAAAACACCACCCTACGCATCTTTTTCTCAGATAGACAGTTGTGGAGCTGGGCATAAAATTTCTGAAACTTCCTTTCCCTGGAGGAAAGTCAGCAAGCCCTGTCTCTCAAATTGCATTGAGGGACAGCTGGCTTCTTCTTTTCTCATTACCATACCCTGATTAGAATTCAGTGTAAAGATTAGTGATAGCAGGGCTGGTTCTGGTTGGACATTTTTAGGCCACAAATATGCTGTTACATAATCAGATGATTTAATCTTTTCATAAAGATGCATTTCTTTATCATAAGAAGATACAGGGTTTGTTTGCTACAAGAAGTAATTGTTATACTTTAATAATAGAAGTCTGGGTTGTTTATTCAGAGTCAAGGTTTTTATGACTCCTGAGCCAGTGATGCCCAGTAATTAGATCTGTAGCTTTTGGCTCCTTATTATTCAGTGCTGCTGTATTAGAAGGATTACATTTAATATTTGGTGAGCCAAAGAAGATTTTTCTTTTATGAATACTGAACTTCTGAGAGGTTTTTTGAATTAATAACAGTGGAATTAATGCTTTAAAGGCATTTTTATTAAAATGGTGATCTCGGTGGACACTGTGCAGTGGCGCTGGTTGAAAAGTGGGACATATGTCGGAGAGGGAATTCAAAGATTTTTTACATTTGTTTTAATCACAAGTTAAGGCAAAATGTCAAAAAGCTCCCAATTTTTCATGAACCAACATATTATAAAATACTTAGAGCTGATAAGGCTCAAACTTCTTTTTAAGGGTGCAAAAGAGTAAATGGTAAATTTGAAGGAAATCCTTTTGTCCCTTCCGCAGCAAAATGTTTTCATAAAGCACCTTAAAGAATGTGATGAGGTTGCTATATTGTCCTGAAATGTTTCAGTTCACTTCAGCCAGCTCTTTCCAATGGAAAAATATTTGTCTGAAAAACTTCTGAGCAGTTGTGTTGTGCTCTGAAACTATGGCTCACCATTGCAAAGACATGCTGAATTCAGGACCGTTTTCCTTGAGATGTGCTTCTGCCAACCTGTGCAGCGTTGCCATTGTGCCACGATACCACAGGGTCGAGCCTTCATTGAACTAGGCAATTCTCTGCAGAAGACAAAGATAGCCCCATCCCAAGTGGCGTGTAGTTTAGGTGCTGCCATTCTCAGCACACAGGAAACAAAGCGCAGCACAGAGACAGCACACGGAAAGGCAGGAAGTCTGCAGCAGAGCAAAGACATGAACCTGGGCTTGCTCTCAGGTCGGTGCCTTGATCAAAAGGCTATTCTTCCACCTTTGATTTGCTTTCAAGTCACGTGGCTTGGAGTTTCTCTTGCACTTCAATTTTGGACAGAGCTCCCCTCATTTTTAACTGCGAGTCTATCAGAAACACTTATTTCCCTAGAGTTTATTTTGGTTTATTTTTCCTAGACCACTGGAAACTGCCATTCACCTTCTGAGGTTAGTGAAGAATCATAAAATGGTCCAGATTCCCCTAACTGCTTGAGTTTTTCCACACAGGAGATGATCAGAGAACTTCTAACGGGGATCTAAACCGCAGGGGATTAGGTGCCTTGAGATACTGGTAGGGACATATCATAGACCTTCGATTTCTAGAAAGTTTCAACAATGGATCACACTATGTGATAAATATTCTCTTCATTTTTTGTTAAAAGTTTTGGTACTGTATGCAGAGTCCAAGTGCTTAATAACTGTTTTAATCGGGTGCAAAAATGCTTCTCTAGGTCAATATTCTTGATAATGGTGAACAGATAGGTACTTCCTCCTTCTATAAATATTATTACCATTCTTTTTTTTGAGCGATTTTGTGATCCTATTTTTTACAGAGAGTGTGCATTCTTGGGCAAAAGAGATTTCCCTAAGGGCAGGATAACAGCTAAATGAAATGTAAATGCAGGGATTGCATTAAGATACCATACAGCACAATACTATAAATATTTTAAGTCACTCTACATTCTGTGTTACGATGTGCACGTGAGTGAAACTGACCCAAATTTACATTGTTTTAATGCAGAATTATGTGATGCAGGTTTTTAAATACCATACAGTTCCAATACATGCATAATACCCAGAGAGAGAACATTATTTCGGGATAGCACTTCTAAACCAAATGACAAATGCGCACATTTCCTCTGCATCCTCCAAGTACAGAAATAAGGAAACTGTCGCCGCTTACTAGTCTTGCTATCTAATGGTACATCCTTGGCCGTAGCTTTTACCTCAACATAAGAGATACTATTAGTATTTTTGTTTGAAAATAATGAGGAAAGAAGCTGATTATTGCAGCCAGAGCTAGCCAGGGACCCCTTAAAATCGAGGATATTACCAAAGATGCCCAAGTAAGAGAATAGTGTGTAAAACCTCCTTTTCTTGGTTGCTTACACATTTAAATACACAGATCATGCCCCAGATCTGCTGTACCTAGAGCCTATGTGTTCAT
Source organism: Anarhynchus alexandrinus (assembly GCA_008711295.1). Taxonomy (NCBI): domain Eukaryota; kingdom Metazoa; phylum Chordata; class Aves; order Charadriiformes; family Charadriidae; genus Anarhynchus; species Anarhynchus alexandrinus. The sequence continues at coordinate 887,696 of VUYV01000160.1, forward strand.
TCATGCCTAGCAAGCCCAATCAGCGAAAGACACTTTCTACAGTTATTGAGGAGAGAACAGGAGATGCTAACTTCTGCTCCTCCATCTCTCAGCTGTTCTCACCTGTGCTTATGCTCAGAAAAAAAAAAACAGAATATAACCTTTTTGTGTTGTAAGAAACAACCCTATGTACCATATATTGTACAACAAAATGTTCAAATATCCATGACATTTCCATGTATTATTTACGGCTTTTTTTTCCTGACTAAATTTTAGTCTCTAAGACCCTGATTTCATTTTGCTGGATTCATGTATTTCAAAACCACCAGTTGTTTTAAACAAAGCTACAGATAAGTTGGCCTTTTAAAAATCCAGAACACATAAAATCTGAAACAGTCCACTTTTCACGTTTCCCAGGGCTAAAGGCTTTTTTACAACTACTTAACCTCTTCTCCTGATTTACATAAAAGGTTTATATGCCACCATCTAATTCCATGGCAATTTATTTTTCCTTCTATATAGGAGTAAAGTAGCAATCTTTTTCTTTTCTTTTTTTTTTTTCCTTTGAAAAATTGAATAACAAATCTGTGTTTCTGTACTATGAAGTGAATAATCTGGCTGATTGAAAAGGCTCAAAATGATTCTTTAGGAAATTCTGTATACCTTTTTTTTTTTTAAAGACATGTCCCTTTTCTACAAAATGGTCCCTCCAGATTAAAGTAGTATTGCTGCAGTGGTTTTGGACATTGATTTACAATAGAACTGTATATTGTTTGAAAGAAGGAGGTCTAGAGGGCAGTACTCAGAACAAAGCTGCTATGGCTTTTATAAAGTCAATAATATGTTGCAAAAAGCCCTGTGCTACAGAACGGCTTGAGTTCCCTAATGGGAAACCTGGTGGCCTTCAATCTTGTGCCTTAATGTACCTGATATTTGAACTTCTCTCTCCACACCGTAATCATGAAAGCAGTTTAAGTCAACACATATTACCTTGCAGTTGATTAGTGAGGAGCATGTAGGGACGGTCACCTGCCACGGCAGAGCCACGGGAAACTGATCACTCTGAATCATCTCTCCACAGCCCAGGTAGTCGAGCCTGCAGAAGAAGGATGCCGGGGAGGTGACGTTCTGCACAGGATTTGCCTCCCACTCCTTTCAACACAATCTCCCATTTCCCTTGTAATCCCCACACCGGATTACAGCTGGAAATAGTAAATCTAAATCTATTCCTTGTACAAGTAGACCTTCAACCAGTTCATTCCTCCTGCTCACAGAAACCTGCACCCCCAGAACACACCGAGGAAGGGAAATGGTGGGTCTGCGGCATTGACACCCCTTCCCCATCCACCCCTGCCTTCCTCTCGGCTTCCGCACACAGCAGCGCTCCCCACCACTTTGGCACGCTCCAGTGTCCTCATCACATTAACAGAATATAAATGACTAAGGAGAGGAATTTAGGTGGAACAAAGGATTTCCACCAACCCAGTGAAGGGAATGGGAGAGAGGAGTTTTGCTTGTTCTGTGCTATGCCTTTACACAAAACCTGGAGGCAGTCAGCGGCTGGGGAGAAGCAAGCCCAGGTTCTTTGTCCAGCAGCTACCCCTGTCTTTAACTTCCCATCTCTTTCTCTGTGCCACTGTTTATGAAATTGTAATGATAGTAGTAAAACAAATGCAAATAAATAATGGATGGGTGAATACATCTTGGGATGAATAAATTATGGGAGTCACGCTGACTTTCATGAGTAAGAGTTCTTGCAGTTCATGCTTGAGAGAGGTTGTCATGGGGGGGTTTCTGCTGGATCCACTGGCACTTGCACTGCCATGCCGCAGGCTCTGGGAGCAGGGTCTAGGGGCAGGGGCAGGGGTAGGGGCTTGCTGCCGGAGCACATGGCAGGCAGAGTGGTGTGAGAGGCCCTCCTGCAGCTAGGGCCCTCATGGGAGGTAGGATTCCTGACTGGAAGAAAACACACATTTCAAGGGAAAAAAAAAACCCAGTAGTCCAGATTGGTCCAAAGTACCCCTTCATTTGCTGCTGGCATCCAGAGGGAGCTGACCAAGGCATCTGAAATCAGTACCTTTCCAGCCTCCCCAGCAGCCCTTCTCCCAACCATATGCCAAGCCTCGCAAATGAATTGCTTCACTCTCCCTTTTTCCCTATGGGGTTTTCCACCTCTTTCCTTGTAGCTGAAGGAGAAAAATTAAGATTCCCTGCTAATGTAAAGTGTCATAGCTTCAGTTTTTCCCAGCAGAGGATCAGATGTTGATATAGCAATGCCAGAGAAACAGGATCAGATTCATTCCCTCCTTGGAGATGGCAGAAACTGTTGGAGAGTCTCTGATAAGGGAGTTGAATGAAGCCCAAACCTCAAAATGCTCTGGACTGTATTTTTTTGCCTCAAAATGGGAATCAGTCTGAATCAGTCAAACTGCAGTCAGATATGAACCAGAACAACTTCAGTCACAGATGTACTTTAACATGAGGAACTGCAACATTAACTGGTTCAACTCCTTACCAGTGGCAGAAAGGCCAGCGAGGAGGTTTGTGCCAGTGGGGATGGGTAGCTATGCAGACGGCAGATAGCAGATTGCTACAGCAGCCTGTGTCAGGAAGGTGCCAAGGCAGTCTGGAGGGACATCAAGCTCTGGGACTTTCCTGAGAGGCACCACAGAACAGTTTGGGTTGGAAGGGACCTTCAAGATCATCTAGTTCCAAACCCCCTGCCATGGGCAGGGACACCTCCCACTAGACCAGGTTGCTCACAGCCCCATCCAGCCTGGCCTTGAACACCTCCAGGGATAGGGCACCCACAACTTCCCTGAGCAACCCGTTCCAGTGCCTCACCACCTTCAAGAAAAGAATTTCTTCCTAATATCTAATCTAAATCTACCCTCTTTCATTTGAAGCCATTCCCCCTCGTCCTATTACTACATGCCCTTGTAAAAAGTCCCTCTCCAACTTTCTTGTAGGCCTCCTTTAGATACTGGAAAGCTGCTATAAGGAGCCTCCTCCAGGCTGAACAACCCCAACTCTCTCAGCCTGTCTTCATAGGAGAGGTGCTCCAGCTCTCTGATCATCTTTGTGGCCCTCCTCTGGACCTGCTCCAAGAGGTCCATGCCTTTCCTGTGCTGAGGGCCCCAGAGCTGGATGCAATACTCCAGCTGGGGTCTGACAAGAGTGGACTAGAGGGGCAGAATCACCTCCCTCAACCTTCTGGCCATGCTTCTTTTGATGCAGCCCAGGATGCGGTTGGCTTTCTGGGCTGCAAGCGCACATTGCTGGCTCATGTGGAGCTTCTTATCCACCAACACCCCCAAGTCCTTCTCCTCAGGGCTGCTCTCAAGCCATTCTCTGCCCAGCCTGTATTTGTGCTTGGGACTGCCACGACCCAGGTGCAGGACCTTGCACTTGGCCTTGTCGAATTTCATGAGGTTCACACAGGCCCACTTCTTAAGCCTGTCCAGGTCCCTCTGGATGGCATCCCTTCCCTCCAGTGTGTCGATCACACCACACAGCTTGGTGTCATCAGCAAACTTGCTGAGGGTGCACTCTATCCCACTGTCCGTGTCACTGACAAAGATGTTAAATAGTACCCAACCCAGTACCAACCCCTGCAGAACACCACTCATCACTGGTCGCCACTTGGAGATCAAGCCATTGACCGCAACTCTTTGAGTATGACCATCCAGCCAGTTCCTTATCCACCAAGTGGTCCATCTGTCAAATCTATGTCTCTTCAATTTAGAGACAAGGATGTCATGTGGGACAGTGTCAAATGCTTTGCACAAGTCTGGGTAGATGATGTCAGTTGGTCTTCCCTTATCCACCAATGCTGTAACGCCATCATAGAAGGCCACCAAATTTGTAAGACATGATTTGTCTTTAGTGAAGGCAAATGCATATATATATATATAAAATTTTATTATATATAATTATATATGTATAATTAACACAATTATTTATAATTATTTTTATGTAAATATAATATGTTGAAATTATTTGTATATACTGCATACACTGTTTGTTAAGATAATTCACTTTTTAAATGGATAGAATTATTTGGCAAAGCATTAACATGGAACATTGTGCTTTCTGCAGAATCATAAAAGAATCATTGATCTTTCAAAGCAGATCTATCATAACAGTCACAGAAATCTCTCTAAAGTATGCACTACAATATACAATAAAACAATCCAAATGTAGTGAAGCTGGAATATTAAATAAGATATTATGTTTATAGTAAAGGAACTCAACCTAACAATATAGACAATATTGCTTTCATGAAAAAGAAGATTTAGCCAAAATGTAATTACTAAAATGGGGCACAGAGGCAAAAATGTATTTCAAGAAAATGTGTTACTCTTTAAATTCAACCTTTTATTTTCTTAGCTGATCTCAACCTCAGGTTCTAAGGCCTCCATAATTGCTAGAGGTTATTATGTTTTCTTATTGCCTGATAACAAACATTTAATTACCTTGGTGACAATTTCAGTAGAAAATGCTCTAGAAATGCAAACTGAATGAATCATCGCTAATTCAGACTGTAAAATAACTAGCTCAAAAAAAAAAAAAAGTATTGCTTTAAAAGTATAAAAAAAGCAAGTTGGAGGTCTCTTTCAAAGTCAGACCAAAGAGAATTTTCAGTAAGCCAACAGTAGCTAAAGTTCAACATAAAGTAGGCAGACAACTTTCATTTTACATAATACAAAAAAACCCTGCAACAGGTTTCGTATCCTACTGTGATGTATGTTGTTCCTTTTGTGATTGTTCCATTTTTACAGGGAAAATATGCTGCTAAACTATGTCTAATCTGAGGACTTGGATGTGCCTCTATGCCCCAGCCACATCCTGATTCCTTTTTGTTGGTCTGTGGCTCCATTAAGCCCGAGATCCCTTGCTCTGTCCAGCATTTTGGGGAATGAAACTTAGGCAGCAGAGCCAAAGGGAAGAACCGTTATAACTGTTACGCTGTAGCTATGTCCCTAATTTTGTCACCTGAGCAATCGGGATTTCTCAATGTGCATAATTTCTTGCAGTCTTGATAAAGCTGAGGTTTAGGATGGCTTAAAGTTAGGATGGCTGTTATCTTTGTGACCTGATAGATTAGCAATGTTAGGTTTTAAATACCAGAAGAATTTCCCTGGGCTGATCAGACGATTCAAGGACTAATTATGAAATATTAGAGAAATGGCAGGTTTTAACATGGTAATGGCTGATTGTGCCTGCTTCACCACCAAAAAAAGATTAAAAAAAGAAGCTGATCCTGAATATTTCAAAATTTTCTGGGTTTACTCAAATGGTTTAGTCAGAAGGTAAGTATTAAACAAAAATTTAAGGAGAACAGAACATCCTTGATCTGTTACACCAGTAAGGATTTTAGAAGAAAGAAAAAAAAAAAAACAGCTTATTTCTTTATTTAAGATGTATATTACTGCTTGTCTGTTTTCCAATGTCAGAGACTACCTGGCCTAGAAGTGTTTCATTTGTTTCACTCGAGGGCACGAGGTGGCTTCTCACCTAAAACTGAGAAGCTGGACTGCTTGCTTTTGGGTGTAAACCTCTCCCTGCCATCATTTGGTGACTGGGGAATGAAGTCGGGCGCAGAGCAGCAATGCATGCCCTCCTCCCTGGGCACACAGCGCTGCTCCAGCTCTGTCGGAGGCACTGCTGGCTACCTTGGATCATGCCGCCTGGCCCTTGATGGAAGAGATCTACTGGCGGCTGCCTCTGCTCCCTGCTTGGCCCAGCAGTGCCAAACGGGAACATCCCATTTTCTCATACTGTGCATCATTCATCACCTGCTTCCTTTAAGAGCAACCTAGCATTTAAGACACACATATGGGGTTTTACCCACGTTCGCTGCAGTTTCTGGAGAACAAAAATGCCTAAGTGGAGACCAGCAGCCTGTTTTTCTTTAAAAAAAGGCTGACTTAGGCTGGTAGCTCACACATGAGGATTGCTTAATGATGCATCAAAATATTTTTAAAAACAGAGGCAAGATTGGCAGCCAAGTGTGCCAGCGATTTTGGGTTGGGGTACAGGCAAGTGAACAAGATTATTCATCTTGCCTGACATCTACCTTCTGCCTCACTTGTATATCGATTTCTGCCTGAGCTATTTCTAAACTAAAGCGGCTACGATGTGTGCATTTGCACCCCACATCGTAGAGGCTGTCTTCACTTATTATCAGATTTTCTAGAGGCCACTCAGCCTGAGTATGCATTTTAGTTAAACCAGCCATTAATGCAGATGGAGAATGAACTTACAACGGTTTCTGGCATGGTAGAAAGTAGACTCTGTGATAAATGCATCTAGCACTTTAGACACTTTAGATTCCTCTGGGACAGCTGCAACATCTTTGAGTGATCACTGCATCATCAAGCTGCGGATCATAGGTTAATTGGAAAGTTTGCTAATGCAATAGTTGTACTGGGGCTATGAAGAGCAGCACCGTTTCTTTGCACAATTTTACTTCAGCTGCTCTAACCCTTACTTTCACTAAGTAAGAAAACCCACTGATATCCAAAAGCTGAAAAAAAACATCATACTTGTTGGTCTATTCTGAGTTCTACACAGAATTGCCTTCCAAAACTGGTTACAGATTTTAGGAGTCTTTTATCCTTTAAAGTCACCAGACCAAATCCTGCCTTCCTTATTCAGATCGATTAAACAGATCAAATGCCCATCAAATTAAGTTGGAATTAAACATGAGTTTCTCCTCAGCAAAGAAGGAAAAGACGACAGGACTGAGCTCAATGGTAATTCAAATCACAGGTAAAAATGAAGATGTTTTCCTTAGGGGATTTTCTTTATGTATTAGGCAAGCAAACTGTTTAACAAGTTCTGACATGTATGTTAGTGCCAGATACCTGCACAGCTGGCACACTTGCCAAACAATCAGATGCTTTTCTTGTCCTGGGCTCACTTTATAAGAAAAGAAAAAACTATACTTTCAGACTTGAGGTTTTGAGGTGCAAAGGACCAACGAACGACGCTGACCACCTTGCAGGAGGGTTTCTACACTTCTCTGCGGCGAGTGGTTTTCCCCTCATTGAAGTTTAATTACTGCAAAAGAGCACAAGTTCCTCCAGCCAGCGCAGCACAGCAGTGCTGAATGCTGTTTTCCAGCAAGTCAGGAGCCACAGCTTTTGTTTTGCTCCTTCTGACAATAGTCATTCAGCAACTAAGTTTAAATGCAATCAAATTTGACCAGTATGCAAGAAGAAGAGAGTATAAGTGTGTGTGATTCAGATATAAGTCTTTATTTAGATCCACCTCTATGACAAAAGTGATTACCTGAGCATGAAACAGCTAATTTTCTGGGCTCTGCAAGGTACGATGAATATTACAGAGACTGGAAAATGCACAGCATATTGAAAAAATTAAATTACAAGACCACACAATAGTAATCCAGTTTTCATTTTAATGTAAAAAAAGTGGTTGAAGGCAAAGGATACACATCTTAATATCTACTATACTCTTATTTTAGACTCTAATGCCTTCAAGCATTACTTGAAGCTGTGAATTCTTAAATGTCTTCTGTGAAGGACAAAAACCCTGCATGTCTGAAGGTATCAAATCCTTTGTAGGCAAGAAAGACTTATCTGAAGAAGACTGTCATGGCAAATGTGACTGATAAGATGTCAAATATGCATGGCGAGTTGGCCAAAAACAATTGAAAATAGAAACCCCCTCCCTGACAGTGGTTTGCACCAGGCTCCTCTCTGCGCTCATTCCTACACAGTAACCCAGGATTATGGTTAGCAAGAAGCTTTTGAATTCTGTAACAAATTCATAGTAGATGGTTTCCACTGTGGGATATAAGAAAGAAGCAGAAAAATGATAGCTTGTATAATGTAATGGAATATCCTTTTCATAGTAACGCTTCTTTCTTGCAGATGTTGTGCTACAACCTAAAAGCGTTTGCATCAAGGGTAGATCAAAGGCTGCTGGCCACAGAGATTGCTAGGGAAGGGGGAGAGCCTGAGTACAAAGGCTCTTTCTCCACAGCTGTGTCCACTAGTCCACTCAAATGACACCATTGGACTTACCTCACCAGCCTACACAACCCAGCCTCCTTTATTTTCCCTTTGGTTTGGTGCATACGACAACTGATCAGAAGAAAAACTTAGGTGGGAGGTCAGTACAGAGCTTTGTTTCTAACATCACTTGCAAAAACAGGCGGTTCCTCGGAAGTGTGTGGTCAGGGCAGGGGGTCAGAGCTCACCACAGGCAACGGAGAAGCCCTGGGGAAGGTGTCTGCCTAACCACACAGCAAAGTTCCACGCATGGGGAGAGCTCACTCCTTGTCTCTGACTCCTGAAGTTGTGCATATGTAAAAGAACCAGGTTTTAATTGTAATCTATCACAGTAGGCAAAACATCTGGCCAATTAAATCTGGGATCCCTTCCGTATATCGTAGCAGGAACTTTATGCATCTCTTTCTTACTGAAGTGTCTAAAATTATAACCCAGACAGGGCTGGAGCACCTCTCCTGTGAGGACAGGCTGAGAGAGTTGGGGTTGTTCAGCCTGGAGAAGAAAAGGCTCCAGGGAGACCTTATAGCCCCTTCCAGTACCTAAAGGGGGCCTACAGGAAAGATGGGGAGGGACACTTTATCAGGGAGGGTAGTGATAGGATGAGGGGTAACAGTTTTAAACTGAAAGAGGGTAGATTTAGATTAGATATTAGGAAGAAATTCTTTACTGTGGGGGTGGTGAGGCACTGGAACAGGTTGCCCAGAGAAGTTGTGGGTGCCCCATCCCTGGAAGTGTTCAAGGCCAGGCTGGATGGGGCTTTGAGCAACCTGGTCTAGTGGGAGGTGTCCCTGCCCATGGCAGGGGGGTTGGAACTTGATGATCTTTAAGGTCCCTTCCAACCCAAACTATTCTATGAATCTATGCTTCTATGACTATTTTTTACTACTCTACTGTTAAAAATAATGCTGAAAATTTATTACAAGAATCCATATGAAAGCGATAAAATAAAGTAAAATGATCATAAAACCAATCACATATTTTATAGAAAATAGGAGTATAAAATCACTTTGTGTGAGGTTTCTCTGCTGCAAAGCAATTTATCATTAAAGAAAAGACAACTCTCTGCTGTGTTTAAGCATCTAATGTGTTCAACTTCTTGCGACCCATGCAGGAATGGGAATAGGTTTTATTATTTTCAATTTCAAAAAGCTTTACTCATCACTGGTCATGCTAGCACAATCTTTCAATGCCAGTAGTAGAGTAATTTGCCAGTTCTGGTAAGTTAGCAAGAGTTATCCCTTCCCTTTTACATTCTGAAGTTTCAGGCATTTTGCATACACCGTCCTTTAGCTATAAAATATCTCAGTTTCCTAATACCCTAGCACTACTTCATTGGCCAAACTTTTGGGATATGCTCAAATGTAATGCATAAACCCTACAATTTAGGAAAGTGAAAACAAATTTAATGCTATACTGCTTTAGAGAGACTTTCAATTAATTCAACTGAAGTAATATTTCAGATGTTTCTCTTTAAGAAGCAACTTGGAGCTCACACACTTCACTAAACACTAATGTGTGACCTAGGCTCCTTTTATTCACCTTTTATTGTCCTTGATTGATAGCATTATTTGATTTACATTACAGGAAAGATCTATTAACATCTCCAGGCACTAAATTCAAGTTAGATCAGCCATGTTATTTCAGTATTCCCTATTTTATTACAGGATACTGAACAATGAAAAAATTCTTACTTAGCAGCCCTATGCTTTATCCTATAACTCCGTTCCTAAAAATATGTTTGCTATGGGAAGTGGAATTCTCCTGTAGCCATCTGCATAAGATTCATGAAATACAGTGCTGCATCTTCAGAGGACACTACACCCTTCTGAGTCATTTTTATGCAACACGGTTGAAGGGAATTTTTTCTGTCCAAGCTCTACTCTTGTAATGGCATGTGTTGTTATTTAAAAAATGCATATAACTATTCATCTTGACAGGCTAATAAGGTGCAGAACTAAAATCCTCTAGAACTTTTTAATTTTACAGTATTTAGTGGACTACAGTTCTGTTTATTACTTAAGCTAATTGTACGTACAATTAGAGAATAGTTTACTAATAAACAGCACTGCAGACCACTCAATCTACATTTTCTTTTTAAAGTTGCAGTCAGTGACAAAATAGACGGAAGGACCTGCCACTTTTAACTTGAATTCAGTAGTCTTAGACTGCTGTAAAACAGTTGGTATAACCTGTTACTGGGATGGGGAGAGGAGAAGTGAGCACAGGAGGAAATAAAGCGAACAGAACCAGAGGTGCAAAACCTTTCACTTCTCATCAAAAAGAAGTAACTGTTGTTCACATAAAAGCGTACCGCTTTAAGGATATGAACATCAGTCCCAAGGAAACTGTAAAAATATCAAGCTACAGTGTACCTTCTTTGAAGCTCAACATTTACAGAACGTGTTTTCTCCCTTCACTAATTTTCTTAGCTCTTGGCTGTCTTCCCAGGCAGTAGTTTCTCAGGCTAGTGTGTTGTGATCTAAATGCTAGGCTGGGTTGTAAGCTAACTTAAAATGCAACGTAAAAAACAGTGCCTTAAAGTCAGCGTTTCCTATCTGTTAAGTGTACTGTTTCTCCTAAACAATTTGTGAATTTGCTCAAAGCAGTCACGCTGCTTCCCTGTGTAATTACTCCGTTAGTGTTCTGACAACAGAATCTATGTATAGTACGGAGATCCTTCACTCTTCACCAAACTCCCTGTTGGGGTCTCTGGAAATTTTGCTTCATTAATGACTTTAGGTTCAAAACCTTTGCAGTCAGTTGTTGTTTTTTCTTCCTCCTGAACCACCACATCTGATAACCTGAACACAATTTCTTCCAGACTCTCTCAGGAGAGTTTAAGCAAATGTCTGTTTGGTTTTTTGTGGTTTGTTGTTTGTTTGGTTTTTTTTTTCACAGAAACAGACACAATAATGTTAGTGAGCTGGTTACACCGCCATAAATCTGGACTTATTTCATTGCCTTTAAAGGAGCTAATCTGCATTCACCCCTGTATTACTGAGCTGAAATCCAGCTCAGTTGGGGCTACTCATGTGGAGAATTTGGTCCTTGTGAAATCTCATAACATTGTTTAACAGCTATCCCATAAATAGGAATGAAAACATAATCCTGAGCTGAAATCTAAGCAATTGACAATATCTTTTAGCATCATGCTGTAAAGCAGGAAAAGGATTTAATTATAGTAGCTGGACATTGCTTCATCTTCCTCAGCAGAGTGACCACAACTCCAAAACCAGATCAAAAACGTTTGGTGGAAGGTTCAAAGGGAAAAGATTATTATTTTCTCCATGCATTTATTTACCTTTTAATCCTTTCTTCTTCCTTTTTACTGCAGTCTCTCTTTTCTCCCTATCTATGAGTTTATTCTGGAAAAATGCCCTTCTGTGGTGGTCTTAACTGAAGGACAAGACCTGACAAGTCAGGGGTTGAAACTCATTTGGCTCTCCTCTTCTCAGGTTTTCTGTCTAGCTCCAAAAATATTATTCCCCTAGTATTTGAGAGTCTAATTGTTGTTTCTTCCAGTAGTTTGTGGGGCACTTGTATTTTGGATGCTTGTCAATACCTCCTCCTCTCTCATGCAACTGAGAGCATAGCAATCCCTAAGCCTTGCAGATAGGGACGTATATTCAATTTCACCCACAAAATTTCAGGTAGGTAGGAGAGCTCCTAAATCGTTGCTGCAGTGTGTTCACAGCAGCACCAGGTAAAAAGCATGGGGAACTCATGGCAGCGCAAACTGGGAATGGTGATTAGATAGATAAGAAAAGAAATATGAGGCGGTAGTAAATATAGGTCAAAAATGGATATAGGACCAGAACATTTTAACCACCCTGACAATTACATCTCTGCCTGTAAACAACAAACCAGTTATGCACAGCAGCCCTTACTAAGAGAACAGCTAAAAGCTGAGAACATTTTGAGAAGGGCAGAGGAGGATAAACTCTTTTGGTCTTGGAAAGCAGACAACTCTTTATTTCAATACCAGTCAGACTTACTCCTTTGCTTACAGAATACTGAAAACAAAACACACAGTTTCATCTCCTTGATCAGGAGCTACTGATGTTAGAATATGTAAGAGGAAACTAAATTGCCACAAAGCAGGAAGAGAAAGCTTTTTTTTTTCCTTTTTTTTTTTTTTTAAATCCATGTAATACTACAGTGTAGATAAAAAGAAGGAAAATGTTTATCTGGCATAACAGGCTGAGCACTGGATGTTTAAAGACAGCTCTAGGTGAAGTGCTGTCAGCCTTACATCCCTCTTTCTGTAAGTGGTAAGCCTGGTCCTCAAGGCAAGTCTTGCAGGGACACTGGAGGGACTTCAGGGAGAGCAGCTGGGTGGGATCCCTGCCTGGTGACCAGAGGAAGAAACATGAAGGAAAGACTCCAAGCAGCAGGTAGCCATGAAATGGGATGGTCTGAGGTTTCAGGTGTCCTGTGTGGTGTTTGGGGTGGGACGAGGGACCATTTCCTTGTGGAAAGCCCTAGTGAAGCTCAGAATAACAGAATAAGGAGCATTTGGGGTAATTCTCCCCATGCGTGTGTAGGCCAGTCCCAGCAGACCTACCCATATTTGCAGCTGATGGGGTGCAGCCCAGCTCCATCCTGGAAGCCACAGATCTGCATTCACGTGGCAGGCCCAGGCTAGGTGGCTGATCTATGGGACAACATGGAGTTCCTTGTGATGGCAGGTGCTGGTCACCATCCTCTCAGAACTGCTGCCTCAGTGCTCTCTTTAATTGGCTGGTTTTCCTGAAGTAGTTGAATTCCCTCAATGGAAGGGTGATTTCCACCTCATATTCACTGTGGTAACATGTTTCCTTTTGGTTAGGCTGGCTTAGGGTTCAACATTGAGGGGGAGTCAAATCTGTAATGAGCTATGGTTGCGAAAATGAAAGGAAAGCAACACCAAAAAGGAAGCAGACAAAATGCCACAGCCTCTGCCACTTTCAGAAAACAAGTAGTACAGCCATTTGCACTGAAGCTAAACTGGTGCAGAACACAAACAAAAAGCTATTAAATCTAAGTGGTATCTTAATACCACTTTGTACTATCTAAAAAAGAGTAGAGCAATGGTTACCTGGATCTTTCCTGATTTTTTCTCCGCACAGACTACAGTGACTGAAATGGACTCTCACCTTCTTCTCCATTTACCTAAGATCCCTTATAAGATTTCAGCTAATACAAGCCCTCAACATTCTGTGTCCGTGTTTATTTTTTCATGTTCTCTAAAATCCTACAACTTGCGGGATAGGAACCTGCTACTTGGCACATATCTCCTCCTACAATGTGCTCTGCACAAGGCTATTTCAGTAATTAATATAAAGAAGGGAAGAAAGGATCCCTTCTGCTTAATGGCTGATTGGCCTCAGATTAACTGCATAAAACATACTAAGCCCACCATAGAAAGTGAAATCTAGCCAGAAACAGGCTAGCCCTCCCTGAATTCTGAGTGATTTTTCTCTACAGTCACTTTCTCAAAACCAATAAGCTGTTCAAATGAAAGTCTTGTTACTTAACAGGAAGAAAAAAGGCATTTAGCTACCATTGCCAAATAATGAACACTTGAGAATAAAACAGAAGTATACTAAGATGCTAAATATACAGATAATCTTGACAGCCCACTATTTATTCTCCTTCCTAAAATTAACTGCTAAGAATGTGATTATGCTCTTGAGTACATGACCAGTAACAGGAGGAGAAATATTGTTGCCTGTGAACTATAAAAGAAAGGATTTTTATGCTTCACAGGGGAGGTAAATGCTACTGACTTTATGTACCAGTTGAGCAGAGGAAAACGAGTCAGCATGTTGGAGGGATGGAGCTCTACTCTCCATCATTCTGTGCTTCAGGATGCTGGGTTCAAGGTTGGAAGTAAGCAGAAGCTCCTCATTTCTTGCCTTTGTACAAGGGAGGCAGTCCCATGGCCCACTTAGGAGCTACTCCTAATAAAAACACCACCATAAAATAGCAAAGAGTATTTGCTCATGACAATCTATACCTCAGCATAATATGGAAATTACTGTACTAGAGAAAGTTTTAAGTAAAGTGAAAAATGTTATTATAAATCATAGTTAGAATTTTTTGAGGGAAAAAAAGAGTGCTCAAAAAACAGTCCTTACTGTTTACATCCCAAAAAGTCAGAATTAGTTGCCTTCCCTGTAGGCAATTTAAGTAGAAAGGGCAAGGATTCAATAAACATTGTGACTGATCTGCCCTTTAACGTCTCAGAGATGGTGACTGAGCATAAAGGCACTTTGAAAGAACTGTCTAGGGGAAGTGAACATTGTCACTGCCTCTGCTGAATATCTTCTGTCAATAAGGGAATTCAGTCTCGAAGCCTGCTACCAGCATCTTTTATTAACTTTGGTGAATAACTGAATTCAATGTTTATCAATCTGAAATAGGAAAAAAGCATGGAAATATATATGTGCTGCTACTGTTGCCTACTGGCACGTTCAGGCACTATGGTCCCAATTTTCAGTGCCTGCCTGTGTAGTTTCCTACTGTTTTATTCCTTCTTCTTAGGCCACCCAAGGACAACTTTTCACCGGATTCTCTGTCAATCAGATGCAAATGGTGCTGTATCTCCAATCCTCACCCATTTAGCTCTCCATGCCCAGAGGATTTTTGATCCTGCATATCCACCTACCAGATAAGAAGCCAACAGCTTCAAAATCAGAGCTTCCCTTGCCCTCGTATTCTGTGTACCATTTAGTACAAAACTCTGAAACTTTGACTACCAAAGAAGAAAATCAATGTCATTCTGAATCCTGTCAATGTTTAAAGGGCTCTTTTTAAATTTACACTTCCTGATTACAGTGACCTCCGTAATAACTCTCATACCAGTTCTTCCAATTTCAGCAGGAATGAGACACCTCAAAGGAAAAGGAGGTTTCAGGAAGTGATTCAGAAATTGGTATTATCACTTGTATCTGTTAAGGCTTGTTCTTTCAGCTATATGTTTGGTTTTGCAATCTAGCATACAAGTGTCTGCTAAGTATCATCTCCCTTTACTGACATGGTTGGAAAACACAAGGGCGGGGAGAGGGGTGGGTTTGTAGTGCTGCATCTCTAAACAGTAACAGGAAAGATCAGTTTACACTTGAAGCTTTCTGCAGCGTGTGTACTGCCCAGCTCAGAAAACATGACCCAGATGATTGTCCTTACATTCAAACAGCGAACTCTCAGACTTCTAAAAATATTTTTACAAATTTTTTTCCTCTTACTGTTTTAAATCCTTTTTAAACCTCATGGTTCTCTGGTTATGTTAGATGTCTACCAGCATCACTAGAATTCTTGACATGTTTCTCCACAATGACCTTTATCTTACACTGAACAAAAAGCTTCAGCGAGTAAATATAAGGTCTTCCTTACCATTTCCATGTTTATTTTGTTGCAGGCTACATCTGATCACAAAACTGACACCACCCCCACCTCACAGGAATTTTGCTTATTTAGAAAAAGAGCAAATAAAGCAGCACAGAGAAATCAAGTCATAACAGATACCGATTGCACAGTGTCCTCTCTCCCAGTCAGTAATGAATCACTTCCTCAGTGCTGTGAGAAAGGGGCATCGAGTTGCTGAGGGTGCCTGATTTCGAAAGAAACCAACTAAGAGATATGATGCCATGCTGTACTTGCTAGAGAGGACCCAGAAAATCAAAAGATACAGGAATTTGTATGGCTAATAGTTGCTTTTATTTTCTGTCCTACAGACTCTAGGCCATTTTGGAGGTTAAAAATTAAACCTAGAATAAATAAGGGAAAATTATCAACTACTCCAACTTCCAGAAGATCATCCCATATGACCTGCAGACTGCTGTACACCTCAGAAACCCTGCAAAGCGACGCACAAGGACTTTACTTTTACCCTAGTCCACCTCCTTGTGACTCCTTCGGCATGCAGGTGCTGATGGGGAAGCTCCTCCAGGTCACTTAGCTTGGGCTCCTCTGACCTTGATGGGTCAGAGAGTAACAAAAGGAAGAGAAAACCTCTGTCCCAAAGTCTTGAACCAACAGCTACTATCCATTGTTTTATAGAGATTTTATTAAGTGTAAGCAGCCTAGCACAGGTACCCTGATGGGGCTGTAGCTGGCGGGCCCGTTCCCTCTGCAGACTGAAGCGCTGTGATGCTCCTCACCTCTGTCTTGCACAGTTATGCAGTGAGGCCACGAGCTGTTGGATTTTACAGTGTTTCAAACAGGTAATAGCTACAGTACAGTGGAAGATTAATTGTGCCACGTGTGTAGCTCGCACACTAGTTCTGCAAGCAGCCTGTTCTTACATTAGCTAAAGTGATGACTCCTTCACCATAGATATCAGTGGGCTAGAGATCAGACTCTGTGTTTGCAACTTTTGGATTCCTCACACTGAAATAGGCCACATACAGGCAGCGTTGTCATTTTTTATTAATCACAGGTAACACAATTCTGGTCACTGCTATAGGCTGTTTTGTCGCTATATATAATCTTGCAACTTTCACACAATTTTTGCAAAGCAAAATGAGAATGAGGAACTAATCCCCCTCAAAATGTCTTCTGGCTTTGAGGAAGAGAGCTTTATCTATGTGTCTAGAGGCTAATTGTTCAAGTCCCAGCTGTTCTGCCAACTGTGGTTAATATTTTTCTGCCCTTCACAACCCAAGACATTACATTGAATTGCACAGTAACTATTATTCCCCAGTTCTGCAGAAAAAGGAATTCTAAAAGTGATTTGGACACCATTGAAACCAGGACTAACAGGTCAGTAAGGGATCTTGCATAGATTGAGGAGAAGTCAAATCAGATGCTTCTAGAATAATTTGCTTCCTATATATTGAATTAACGTATGACTTCAAAATTTGTGTTAATATATCTTTTATTGCTGTGCATTTGTTACTTTGACTAACAGCTATGGCAGCCTCCATGCTTCGCTGGGACTGTGCTTCTCAGGCTGCAGCATGCACTCCAGCACAGGAAGGCCAACCACTTCAAACCAGTACACAAATTGGGGTGCAACCTGGTGCTACTGACAAAGGTAGCACCCGACAAAAACGAAGAAATAACATTGAGCACCCTTTGTCCTAGGCAGCTTCACTCGTATTCCCAGAAACAAGGTGACTGGGTCTGTGCAAAATCCAAAAAGATTAGGACTTAATATAATAAGCCTCTTCCCAGGACACAAAGTGTGGCAAATGAACGATACAGCCTGTCACCTCTTGATACCAAATGAAATCCTGCCCGGCTCAAGCAGGGATTAAAATTTATTCCCAGCTAATTGATGTTTGGAGTCACCGCACTAGATTAATTAGTCTCAGCTCCAGCTTCTGCTTCATGTATTTGCCTGCGCAGCTTTGAGGTAGTTTTTTAGGTCAGGCACAAACTCTCGCTGTGTGTTTGTTTAGTGCCAAGCACGAGAGAGTGTGGAGCCCCCCAGAAAACTCCCAATAGTAAACCCGCCACGGGGGGCTGCAAACGATTTGGTCTGAATTTGGAAAGACTGGTAAAATTATAATAATCTCCCAGGGCCAGGCTGGTGGGATTGCATAGAGCAGCAGACAGACAAAAAAGAAAGGGAATATTATCATTTAATGTTGTGGGCTTTGGTCTAATTTTGTGACAGTCAACATTTTGCTACTGTTGGTGTTGTAAAATAGCAAGCTGCCATAATCAAGTATGTCCTTTTTGTCCCAAAACACAACAAACGAAATGTAACCGCAACTGATGGAAACTAGAAAAAGAAATAAATTTAAAGAGGCATCCCAGAGAATTTCAATATGCCTACCCATTTCCATATTTCTTCTTTCTAAAGTAAGAGTACAGAGTGGTAACTGGAAAATGAAGTGGTTTAATTCCAAGCTGAGAGAAAAAGGCAAATTATTGTGATTTTTTCAATTAATCAACATTTCTGTAATGCAAGTTCACAGTCAAAACATGTCAATAAATTATAAATGTTTCAGTTCTGTTAATTTCTGCAAAGACATTTTAAGTAAGAGCAAAACCCAAGACACTTCATTCTGCAGCTGTTCAACAAGACATTTAAATGTTTGTCATGGTTTAACCCCAGCCGGCAACTAAGCATCACTCAGCCGCTCGCTCACTTCACCCCAGTGGGATGGGGGAGAGAACAAGAAGAGTAAAAATGGGAAAACTCATGGGTTGAGATAAAGTCAGTTTAATAAGTAAGGCAAAAGCCATGCACAAGAGCAAAGCAAAACAAGGAATTCATTCACTGCTTCCCATCGGCAGGCAGGTGTTCGGCCATCTCCAGGAGAGCAGGGCTCCATCACGCATAATGGCTACTTGGGAAGACAAATGCCATCACTCCCAACATCACCCCCTTTATTCTTCTTCCCCAGCTTTATATGCTGTAATATGGTATGGAATATCCCTTTGGGATCAGTTGGGGTCAGCTGTCCCGGCTGTGTCCCCTCCAAACCCCTTGTGCCCCCCCAGCCTGCTCACTGGCGGGGCGGTGCGAGGAGCAGGAAAGTCCTTGGCGCCGTGTAAGCACTGCTCAGCAATGACCCAAACATCCCTGTGTTATCAACATTGTTTCCAGCACAAATCCAAAACATCGCCCCATACCAGATACTATGAAGATTAACTCTACCCCAGCCAAAACCAGCACAATGTTTTCCAAAATATTTCTCCTCTCTTTAAAAAAAAAGTTTCTTCAAAGTAAAAGATATAATGGAGAGGGGAGAAGAACTAGCAGACAGAAATTTGTTTATTTATAAAAACTGTTTCAATAAAACATTTTTATTAGCTTTGAGTACACGTGCTTCTTTAAAATTATCTGGAGAAAAAAGATGGAAGTCAGAAGGACTGAGTGATATTAGAATAAAATTCCAGTTAAAGAAGGACAAGAGGCAATTCTTTCTGATTTAGAGCTAGGACTGCATTAGTACCATTCTTCCCTTTGGGGGACTGTTTACCTTCAACCAAAACAACCCTGTCTCGGTTTACGAGAAATTCAGGATGAGCTGCTATAACAAACTGCCAATTGCAATTCAGTCGGGATTTCATCCTACTCCAAAAAACAGCCATCATAAAATTTTTACATTAGAAAATACATCCTGTTACTGTACTTTAGGGTTTCATATTATTCCAGCTATTTCTTCCATTACCAGCCCTCAGTCCACCAATTCTGCCTCAGCAGCCTGCAAGCGAAGTATCTCTCAGAACATCTCCATTTTGTACCTAAAGTGTTTTCAGAGCAAAAATTATGTCATTCTGGGCCCTATATGAAATCTGTAAAGTGTTTCTCCCTGCACACTCCCACATTATGGCCATTACACATACCTGTTCCTGCCCTTCCATTAACATAGTGGAGGCAGCCAGTTACAATGAAAGGGACAGCTGGTACCACCTGAAGCCACCTTTCCACGTCCTCAGAAGGGCACTGTATTCATGAGTGACACTTGCATTGTGTCTTCAGAGAGATTCTTTGTATTCACAAGGATTATGTGTATCCATTAACGTTTCCTAAGTGAACATTGACAACTTTATCTCGCTGTACAACTCCAAAAGATGGGGCTGTAGTCACACATCTGTACCGCCTGTGCTGTAATCCTACAATCAGTCATCACGTAAAGGTGGTCACAGCAGCAGCGGCTGGTTATGTGAAGGAGGATTGCTAGGGCAGTATTCAGTAGGATTTTTGTTGTCTGAATTGGAAGTGAGAAAATGTGACTAGGCAACTGCAGATAAGCTGGACTGTGTGGGTCATGGAGTAAGAATTACTGGTAGAGTCCAAAAATAATAGATTTGATCCAGTAATACTCGAAGGTTTACAAACTACCTCATAAAACTTTAATTTTCAGAGTCACTGTCTTCACTACACTCAAAAACATAAGAAGGACAAGAAGAAAAAAGTGAGTTTTCACTGCAGTCTCTCACCCCTTGAAATCTGTGGGGAAAAGTGCAAATATGTCTGTCTCCACCCTTCTGAGAAGGCCAGGAAAGGGAGAAAAGTATATTTGTACGGCGGCTGCATTCTTACTCCCGTACCAGCTTTTCTAACAGCTAATGCATAATACAAAGTTTATCCTGACAAGTCGTTTGAATATTGCTCTCTGAAAGCATGAAGTACTGCAGTTAAACCTACAGCACTGATAACACTGCTGTGTGCACTGGAGCCAATTCCCAGCTGCCAGAAGCTCTTCCAGGAGGTGCACCTTCAGTGTATTTGTAAACACCTACACACACCGCTGAAGAGGATTACAGAGATTTGTGAAAGGGGAAATAAAATGTCTATAAAAAGAAGCATTTTCTTATTTGATATGGGATTTTTTCCTTCTGGGGTTTTCATTTCTGGATAGCATAAATAGAAAGATGGTAAACATACTTTCTTGATTAATTGACTTGTGCCTGCCGGCAGATAAACTCAGTTTCTTTCATCCATCTATTCTATCATCTATTATGATTAGTATAGTTATGTTCCGTATGATTTAAGGAAATTCCAATATATTTCCTTATACTGAGCTTTTGTACTTCACATTTTTCTGGTAAAACAGCAACATGGTACATTGATTAATATGCATTTTATAATCCTCAGACACATTTAGTAAATCACTCTTCTACTATAGACTTTCATCAGGCAAATAAATAGAAAGAACAAGGGAAATGACACATAACATTTGAAATAAAATCATGCAAATTACTATCATTTAAAATGTTTACATAATACTAATACAATGGTTGATCATGAGACATAAGGAAAAAATAAGCTGGCACAAAATTAAGAAAACCCAAAAGGTCATAAAAATTCAGAAAACCCAAAAGGTCATAAAAATGAACCTTCATATACAAAAACCTAACCACATCACACAAAAACAATTGTGGTGATAAAAAAATGCATCACAGATGATTTGTTCCATCTGTATGTTACTTGCCACTAAGCACTCTATCAACATCATGTGGTAATATCAAACTGCTGCAGGATTATGACTTAACTATGCTAGATGTTTACAACAACAGCACAAAAAGTAGCCCTTGTCTGAGCCCACAACCTTGCTGATGGGCCAGGTACTAATGGTTTGGAGGCTTCTGATGCAGGATCGGGATTTTCTTGTTGGAGGAGAGGTTACTGTGACCAAGGTATTTTCCAATTAAGTACCTTGTATTTGGATTTGATAAATAACAGAACTTCACTTACTGTTTTTTAAAGAAAAAAACCCAGAACCCTATGTTTNTTTCACTTTTCAAAAAAAAAAAGAAAGAATTTTCTTTCTGTACAACTTTCCATCCCTATCTTGTGTTCTGTTACCTGGGAATCTCACTGTCTTAAAGCATCACCTCAGAGCCCAAGTTAGTAGGAACCACTTGAAATGACACACTGAAAATCAAATACATCAGCACCCAGCTACTCTGTAGCATAAAGGAGGCCCTCAAGACAGGTTCAACACAGCAATTATCCACAAGAGCCTCTAAAACATGTGCAATTCCAGCTGATTTCCATAGGAACCTGGCTTATTGTCTCAAAAAAAGTTTGTATTAGATGTGTTAGTTTATAAATTAAAAATATTTCTCCTCCTCTACCTCCCCTTCTCTCCTGCCGCTTGATTTACAGACCCTTTGGACAGGCTTCTGAAACTTTAGCTACGTTATCTTCTTCTTCTGCACCATCACCATTATATGGGCTTTGAAGGCCAAGCTACATTTCATGGAAGGCTGACTGAACTGGGAGAAACAGGTGCACTGCACTTTTTCCTATTGAGATTCAAATAATATGTCATTTGTGCTGTTCAAAACAGATGATGACATAAGCAGTGTTTGATCTGATGTCCATTTAATGGAAGATATGATATGAACTGATACATGTATTTTAAAAAATGCACACATTCCCTTTTGATTTTATTCAGCCCTCGCAGGTTTATACTAGAGGGAAATAATTTTTTATATAAAATATACAAAACTAGTACCTTTGGGTTGTTATTACCAAGAACCATAGAAATGTGAGCTCTTTCCCACCATAAACATATGTCTACTTTGCCAACGTTAAATAATTTCTAGCTTGGCTCTCTGAAAATGTGATTACAAAAATAGTTCCTACTTCAGCAACAAGTCCACTCCTGAAGCATGATCAGAGTCACATCTGCTGAATTTCAGTGATAAAAGCGTTTTCTTCACGTCAGACTCTAGAGCTGTAACAGGGAAGAGCACACGCTCTGGAATCCAAGGACAGAAGTCTGATATATTGTTAAACGAAATACTAAAGAGCGGCACCTGTAGGGTGCTCCCGGTTCATGGCAGTGGCAGCGCGGGCTGCTCAGTAGTGCGGGAGTGTCACTCATTAGAGATTTTACATCTCCAGCTGCCATTTGTTATCAAGCAGAGATATATGCAGTAGAGACTTTGTTAATGAGGTATAAGGGCTACTTCTCCACACACGCTCAGGATGAAAGTATGCTTATTTACCTCTAATTTTATGTATTGTTTTTCAGTGTGCCAGTCATAGGCGTTAATTAAACACAGCAGCTCCTGTAAATGCAAAGACGGGAACTAGGGCTCCAGGGCTATACCTGCAGACATTTTTGTAGCTTCTAAAAAAACTATGTAAGAACTTCACTGAATAAGCTAATGATTACAGTAGAGGACTGCAGGGCTTTCCTAAAACGATCTTTAGCAGTGAGGGAGGAGGGAATTCTCTTCAGCAAGAGGGAGCTCCAGAGGAAGAATAGCTGTAGCAGCTCTTCATTTAACAGCTTCTTAGCCTCCAAAATTCTCTTAATTAACAAACTTGGGGAGAATGAAAGACATTAGAGAGCTACAGCCAACCTTCCAACCCCTAGGCTCTAATCCTTCTATTCTCCTGTCAGTTAGTTAGTCAGGTGAGACAAAATGTTTGCCATTACATGTAAAATCTGAGTCCTCCTATACTCAGCAGAACTCTCATAGTCTTCAATGGGATCAGGGTTAAGTTTTGACCACAAATCTCAATATCTGGTCTTAGGATGATCAGAAGCCAACCATTCAAGTTTGAAAACATAATAATCAGGAGAGCTCTTGACTTGCTTTTGAGTTGTCATTAGTCAGCCACCAATCATAGAATCATAGAATCGTTTTGGTTGGAAGAGACCTTTAAGATCATCATGTCCAACCATTAACCTAACATTGCCAAGTTACCACTAAACCATGTCCCTCAGCACTACATCTACACTTCTTATAAATACGTCCAGGGATGGTGACTCAACCGTTTCCTTGGGCAGCCTGTTCCAGTGCTTGATAACCCTTTTGGTGAAGAAATTTCTCCAAATATCCAATCTAAATCTCCCATGGCACAACTTGAGGCCATTTCCTCTTGTCTTATTGCTTGTTACCTGGGAGAAGAGACCGACCCCCACCTTGTTACAACCTCCTGTCAGGTAGCTGTAGACAACGATAAAGTCTCCCCTCAGCCTCCTTTTCCCCAGGCTAAACAACCCCGGTTCCCAGTACCCTTACTCAAACAAAAATGGAGCCTCAGCTCCTGCACAAAATCATGGAAATGTTTCTGCATGAGACTCGGTGCCTTTCCTTCAGCACATGTCCAGCCCAGCCCAGTCCAGCTGGAAGTACTGGCTGGGGAGGATTGCCCTGGAGCATCCTTTACATCCTACAGGAAGATCAATGGCACAGTGATCTCGATGAGCATACACCTTCCTTTCAGAAACTCTTCTGCTGGTAATGGAAATAGAGCATCACCCCGAGGAGTGAAAAAGAGCTCAGTTTCACTGCCTCTGCAGAGGTGGTGGTATTTACCGGTTTAACCACTAAACCATAAACAGAGACACAGAATCATAAACATAAATATCTGCTGGAAATACTACACTGGCGTTTCATTTTAGTAACTGTTGTTTTGCTGTGTTCAATTAAGTAGATTAAAATTACTTCTCAGTAGTCATTTCCCATTGCTTTCAATGCCTTCGCCCCTCATTCAGGACCAGAGAAGTCGTAACCGCGTTGATGGTAATGCTTTCACAGTTTGTATGGCATAGAGGGTTTTCATATAAGGAAGAAAGGAATTATACATGAATAAGATAGTGAAGGCACAAGGGAAAGGAAAGAGGGAAGTGATTTAGCAGAGCATTTCAAATGTTTAATAAATCATAAATTTACACTGAAATGTCACTTTAGCGAGTTTCCCTTACACTGATCACTGAATGACAATATATGCTTTGTCTGTGTGTATGTGAAAGGCTGTAATGTGCTGCTATGTTGCACAGCATTTCTGAGGAAAAATACTGATTGGAGCATAAATAATTCCAAGTTTTACTACTACAGGTCTTTTCACATAGCCTCTCTTAGTTCAGCATAAGAGTACTGTAGAAAGGAAAATGAAATGTTACAAAGGTACAATATAAGCCAGAGATCTCATTCGGAGTCCCTAAAAATATGAAATACAGAGAAACACGGATTCCTATTATGTTAAAAATGGAACAACTTTATGCTCTACTGATTTTTTAATGCAGCAGATCTTGGAGAGAAGATGTAAGATGATGCCATGCAGAGATGCAAGAAAATATTTTTTGAAGTGGAAGAATCAAATAAATCATGAATCACCAGTGTCACTGCGAAATCTGCGCATGTTCTCATTGCTATTTTTAGATCACTGACCACCATCCTACCATCCTTGCCCAAGGATTTTAAGCACTGTTTTCAAAGACTCATAAACAAATGAGACAATCAAACATGAGAAATCAGCATAATCACCACAGTACTTTCTGACTTTCTCTTCTGCTCTGAGCTGCAACTTTCCATTTAAAGCACCATTCCATCCCAAAATTTAGAGTTTTAAGCCAGAAACTATTTGCAGATTCAGTTACAAAACAACTGATCAATGGACGGATATAAAAATCAATAGGAATGGATATAAGACACCAGGGATAAGCCAGCTACCAAAGATGCTGAAAATCCCATCTAGTTTTGCTTTCACAGGAAAGATTCAACCGTGCCAAAAGCAGATATTGTAATTAGTACATTTGATGTTGTTTTACAGATAACTCTCTTTGGAAGATAGATTCTAAATAGTCTATCTTTATGCATATTCCTGCTACATTTCAAGATTGTATTGCAACAGATCTAGCTCTTAATCGTGCTAAATTCAATGAGATCCAAGCAAATGCATGCTAAAAAGAGAAAATACTTAAAAAAACCCTTCTTTTTTGAAATGTGCTGCCTTTTTACTACTGTAAGCATTGTGTATCTGAGTCATCTGGACATAGCATAGTTTTCTTGAACTTTCTGTAATAGCCCAAGACAGAATTTCTACTTTCTCATCCCAACCCATCAGATGTTTTATAAACACAGGATCAGAATGATGTAGGTTAGAAGGGACCTCTGGAGGTCATTTGGTCCACTGCACTAAGCATCACCAACTTCAGTCACACCCAGCTTCAAAACTAGACCAAGTTATTGAGGGTCACGTCCAGTCCAGTGTTGAATATCTCTAAGAATGGAGATCCCACAACCTCCCTGGGCAGCCTGATTCGATGATTGTCCAACTTCAATTTTTCCTAGAGTCTATCTGGAATTTCCTTTGCTGTAAGTTTTTCCTTCCTTGAGTATACACACTCTTTTGGCTCCTTTTAATAGTGATTGAGGCAAAAACTGGGTACAAAAGAAGACCACTTTTGTTGCTTTAGACAACCATGGCATTGCAATAGCCCTTGCTACTTGCATCCAGAATTTCTTCCAAAATATATTTTTCAAGTACGTAATCTTAAGGGCTTTAAGTCACCTGAGGCTTTGCTGACACATAGACTTCATGATTGCATACTGGCATCTTTGATCAGTCTACTGCAAGACACATACCTGGTTGGCAGGGAAACAAGTTTTCATTGCTAATACTGAGACCTACATCATTTAGTCTGAATGTTTTAGCAAAGAGAAGATTAAGATATCTTAAGCAGTCTGAAGCCCCTGGAAAGAAGTTCTTGAAAGAAGTTAATGCCTATCTCAGAACAAGAGGAGAAAAACCACTGGTTGAGAGATGCTAAGTTATTTCTGCATAAAGCTCATATAGCCCAAGGGAGAATATGGAATGGCAGCAAAAGGAATGGCTGTTTTTTAAACAAAACATTGCTGAAGCAGTACTTCATATATCTGAGATGATAGCTAAAAGTGCATAAGTATAGGTCTTCTCAGATGTTACTGTGGCAAAGAAGCACTTAGATAATTAAGCGAAAGAGTCAAGGAAAACTCAAAAAGACACAGGACACACAGAGTGCTACTTCATAGATCTCTGATGTTTGTCACCTGGTTTACACAGCAATATGAATGGCAGCTGAATGACAGTTGTCCTCTACATTCTTTTTTTTCCGTTGAATGTTTGGTTTGCTGTTTCTGTAAGTGAAAAAAATGGGCTCTGGATATTGACAGTTTGACATAACAGTTCAGATTAGCCATTGCACCTTGTAAAATAATTAGCCTGGAAGTGAAGAATCAAGCTCAAGAATGTGATAAATGGAGCAATCATCCAGCAAAGTGAACAGGGAAAGGATTTTGCAGTTCTAGTGAAAGAATCATTGAAACATCCATCTGTCCAGTACATATATGCAATAAAGAATGAGGCACATGAAATACTATGTTTCTACATGTTCTGCTGTGTGATCAGAATAAAAACAAGAAAGTTTACAGGATGTACTGCATAAGTCCCACTGATTTTTGTATGGGGCACCATGCCTTTTGAGAGCTACTAAAGCAATAAAAATAATACCAAGTCTCAACACCATAAGGCAATTTCTCTGGAGGTGAAGATACACTTGTATGAAAAAAAAAAGACTTCAGCATGGCCTAACAGAACGGAAAATTGTGAAAGGAACTAGTAAAAGTGGTATAAAATAAAGTTTTAATGCTAGCAAGACATTTATAAGCTAGGGGAGATGGCTCCAGCTAGCCTACTTATTGTTCGACTAATGAACTCAGATAGCTATACCATTCAAACACCAGCAGTCATACAGAATAAATTACCAAGTAACCAAAACCAAACATAAAATTAATTCAATGAGTGCAAGTGATGGTTTGTTTATTTTGGTGAGAAAGCAGAAAACACACCTAATAAAAAAGTAATCTGCACATGCAGACCTCTGACGGTACCTAATACATCCTGGGACATGACTGAAAAATGCTCAATTTCATAGCTATGAAATAGTTGGCAAGCTGATTAGTAGGAGACAAAGGTGGTATTTAAACAAAAAACGGCTTATTGATTTCTGATCAACCTCTCGTCAGTTTTATTTCGGGTACACTCAGCAAGCAGTCTTTCTTGCTAGTGGGTCTTTAACATAGCACTCTGTTCTGCCAGTAGAAAGATCCTGTCCCTTCAGGATCACACAGGACTGCTCTCCCCTCTGCTCTGTCGTGTGGACCAAAGCACAGTGTGCAGGGACAACTGGCAGATTTTCTTCAAATGCGCTCCCCTGATCTGTACTAATGTAATGCTTGTGCTAATGTGGATGTACCCAGTGTGTCTAAACGAGCTCCTGTTGCGTGGTACAGCCCCATCTACTGATGCGAGTATTCCCTAGGTAATAGGACAACTCTGCTGTCTGGGTTTAAGCAAATATTTCTGTTTCTGTAGGATTGCCGGTATCATTAGCAGACACTCAAGGACAGGAGCACAAGGAGCAGGGACATGACGTTAAGAAGCCTGAAAAACTGTAGCTGAGGTTTACACAAATGACAAATGAGGGTGGTCAGAACTTCTTCAGAAGCAGCGTGACATAAACTTCTGAGTAGCCCTAATCAAAGGCAAAAATCCATCTGTTAGTACTCTCTCGAAGTCACACCAGGGATGAATTTGACCCCAGTGGAATGGGAGCATAATCAAAAGACATTAAGGGAAAGGTCTTTAATTAAGTAACACTTAACAGTAGTTATATTATTTTTATTGTGTTACTGTATTTTTGTTATGTATGACTTATTCTTCATCCAGTGTTATTACAGTAATATTCCCTAAGTTGTGTAAGATTTTATTAGCACTTTGTCTTATTTGACGGCTTTATTCGTGCACCAACTCAAGAGATTTTATAATTGTACTTTCCATTACTAATATATTCCTCTATGAACACCGGAGTAAGGAGTTATAACAATACAACTGGAGGAAAAGGAACCTAATTTCTTTTTAGACTGCAGAGATGATTCTGCTTCCAGCAAGTATGAAGAATATCATAGCTTAGGACCTCCACAGAAACAAAGAAAACTTTTTCAGTGGCCTGCTAAGTCCCACATTTCAAACTAATCTCGAGAGACGAAGAACAACTTTTAATGATTTTGGTGATGATGCTAAGGTCCACCGTATTCCCCAGAGAATAATATACAGCTCCCCTGGGGAGCTACCTCAAACCTGCAGGTTTTCCTGTGAAGTGAAGGAAAACTATTTGCACCCTCCTCTAACCCCCACTCTAAGAATCAGATTCACATACGGTGTCGGATGTGGGCAACTGATATTTTGGCACCACACATTCAAGCTAGGAGATAAATAAAAACAGCTGTACCTTCAAACCTTCTGTGCCGACACATTCATCAGAGGAGATGGGACTACCATTTTTAGCAGGACCCCACAAGCAAGCAGCCAGGCAGGTGAACAAAGGAAGATGGTTGACAAGTAGAAGTTTCCAGTCAGGCTTTTTTTCCCCGGGTGCAATGACACTGAGACCTATGCGTGGACACAGGGGTGGAAGGGGAAGACATGTTGTGTGCCTTAGCTTTGGCTATGCTGGTTCTTCTACCAGTGTCCCTCAGCAGAGGTACAGCTAGACCCTATGCTGAGAAACCCCAGGTGCAGTGGGAACACTCCCTCTCTTCTCCACCCTTGCAGAGAACAAGCTGTCTTGCAGATTCTCAGAGACTGTCTAGAGTCTCAGAGACTCGTTTATTCCACAACGTAAAGGATAAGTGCTCAAGTCCAGCCTGTCAAAGCCTCGGATTATGTTTTCTATCATTCTTTAGGATTTTCATCTGTTCTTTGAGAAATGATCATTCCAGTCTTGCCTAAAAAATTCTCCCCTTCTTTATCCTATGGAGATATTTTACCTTTCTATGAGAAATTAATCTCCCCCTTTGTACAGTTTACTTCTTAACTGGGGAAAGACAGCGGGAACCTCTTCACCTCCTGTCTTGTCTTTCCTGCTCATTCACTCTGGCTTGACAGGCTGGCATTTAGACCCCTACAGAGGTCTCCTGGTGATGAACCTGCCAAGCAGCCCAGCATCCTGGAAAACCCTTCCTATGATGGCTACCCTCAGCAGATTAAACCATTTGGAGCGTTCTCCAGTTAATTTCTGTGTTGCTTCCCCTACGACTTTTAGGTCACACTTTTTGCTCCTGATTTTTAACCACACTTCCACGATGGGCTTATTTTACTCAGTGAAGTCAGACAGGTCCCAGCTAGAAACGGATTTCATACACCAAAACTTTTCAAGCCACACCTTTAAAAGGAAGACAACTTTTATTTGCTTTATGTAATCTCTCCCTGTAATTATTATTAGCAGCAAAGAGCAGTTATATTAATATAGTCCAGATGAATAAGCAGGTTTTTATATGTTTCTCCTATGAGAAAAAAAAAGACATGAGTACATCTTTCAGTGATGAATATTTGTTTTTTAAATGTCACTGTGATTTCCAAGCGTTTATTCTCCGGGTAGCTCTTTTTGAGTGCAGCAAGAGCTGGCTGCTCCCTTAGGAATGGGAGCTGGGAGCAGTGGGGGGTACCCACAGGGGGTCCGTCAGGGCAGGGTCTAGCAGCCAGGGCCCATCCCACCGCCCCATCCAGGAGCAGGACAGCTGTGAGGGGCTGGAGACCAGCCCAGCTGGGCTGTTGCTGGGGCAGGGACTGTCCTTTCCATGAAACAGCCCATCTTTCTCAGCCAGCCACTGCTCCTGTGGAGGCTGACAGTGCAGACAGACAAGCTGACTGATGGAGACAGACAGGCTGACAGTGGAGACAGACTGCCCTCAGCCCTCCACGGCCATGCTTAGCGCACCTGGGTCTCCCGTGCCAGCTTGTGTTTTGTTATATTGTCTGTGGACAGTCTGCAGTGGGGGAAGAAAGAAAGAAAGACAAAACCTCTCTTTCCATTTGGGGAAATGAGGTATGGAGAATCCTCACTCCAAACACAAACTGAGATGGGAAAACGCTCAGCTTGACAAATTAAATGCCATCAGTGCTTCAGATGAACACATTCATCAGCAGAGGTGTGTTTCTGTCAGCTGCTTCTACACTAGACTTCGGGAGAAAGCAAGGGGAACTGAAGAGACAGATATGAAAAACAGTGGTTTTTCCATGGCTTTGAAGTGGCAGCAACACGCAGACGTCTGACTGCAGGACTGGCCACACCACTGACCAGCTTAAAAGTTGGCATCGTGGTACCTCTCATTTTGCAACTTCAAAGCATGTGACCAGCTTACCGGTGCTGTTTAGGACAATGTTATTTTCCTACCGAACAGACCTGTGATGGAAAATCATGGACATCCCGACCTGCTCCGCTACTCCTCAGCCACATTGGAGAGGGATTGAATGTGAGCACCAGTTCCCGCTGCAGCCAGCATGTGCTGCATCAGAATGAGAGAAGCGTAACGAACCGAAAAAGCTCACAGCTGCATGGGCATCGGGAGAAGAAAGTATGTCATTGAGTAACAAGTTGATACACTATATTGACCAATGTCTCAATTTATTCCTCCTCAGACAGACGAGTACCTGCATTAAGTAAAAAGCTTAGTGAATACATTAAATACTGGAAATAACTAATATTATTTACAACACGTGGTGATGTGGCCTTATTATTTTAAGATAGTAGTGGCTTTTCTGCTAATATCTTTGTGACTATTACAATTTCTAATTCCCACACTACATCTGAGTTAAATTATCATGAGGGTCAAAAACTCCTGAAATTAATTGGAGGAATTCACAGCATCAAAAATGTGTTTTATATGTCTAGACAAATCTGATTATCATCATGCCCTTCAGAAATATGTTATATATTCCCAGCATGTCAGATTTTACATAGCATTACCATTAAATGTGTTCTAACCTCAGCTGGCAAGTCAGAGAATAATGATTAGGATGGAGCTGGTAATTTATTTCAACTTTAAGAGATTAATTATGTTAATGACAAGCAAGGCAAGGTATTTGGACAATGGCATTACACAGTTCTGAATGAAAAATCTTCATTTTATGTTAAATATATTTCTAAAAAGTATTTTCAGGATCATAAATAAGTAAGGTAAAATAAAAACCAAATAAAAAACAAATAAAAGGAAAAGTTTTCATTACATGGAGTTTGCTAAATTGGTAGTAGAATATTTTGAGATTAAATGAAATTCCTACTTAGCCAAAAGCAATTAGGGGCACAAAATTCATAGTAAAGGTGCAGTCCCTGAATCTGCAGAATTACAAATTTGTCACATTAATGGAGAAGCCTGTGGACATTAAAGGAAAAAGTGAATCTAATTCTGCTTCCTGAAGAAGGTATGAATTTTGCCAGCAATTAGTGTGAACAAGACAGATATTACTAAATACACCCAGATAGAAGCTCATGTTATCACTTGGTGTTTTCCTGTTTTGCACCTAAAGCCAGGATGGCTGGATTCGTACCATCTTCCCCAAAAGGTAAAGATGGTTTCATGGTTATTGGTATACTTGTTTGGGGCCTGTTGAGAAGCAGGTTATTGCTATTGCTCCAGGTCCAGAAGTGGGATTGAAGAGCTCCCTTAAGAAACATGTTAATTTAATCCAGCTGAAACTGGGAAAGGCACAGCAGCCACTCAGAGCAGAGGGCAGATTGTAAGGGGCAGGTTGAGACCTGGATCGCACTCGATCACCCAGACTAGGGTCCAGCTGTGTTAGTTACTGAAAGCTCCTGCCAGTAGGACTGTCTCATTATCTAGGCAAATATGATGCACAAAGCCATGCCAGAAGGATCATATGACATAGTTCTCGGTTTCATGTGAAAAACTAAAATATAGAGGGCTTAAATATTATACCAGTGGTTACACTAAATGAGAACTAAAAGTACATTTCCTCTGGGCAGTGAGCTCCTGCCCCACATTACCTAGCATGCAGAGAGGACAACAGCTGGAATAGGAACACTTTAGCCACCCAACGTGTTAGGTACAACGCAAAGTGCTCTGCAATTCGTAATTCTTCCAAATGTTCTGCAATATTACACTCATCTACCACTC
This sequence comes from Anarhynchus alexandrinus, assembly GCA_008711295.1. NCBI lineage: Eukaryota > Metazoa > Chordata > Aves > Charadriiformes > Charadriidae > Anarhynchus > Anarhynchus alexandrinus. Next base: position 919,858 of record VUYV01000160.1, read on the forward strand.
ACCTGTGTTGGTCTATGCCATTCAGAGGATATTTTGTTGTCTGCATGGACATGAAAGGAATTATGTTCCACATAAAAGGAGTTGTGCTATTATGCATGCCCTAAGCTTTGTCCTGTCTCAGTTTTAATTAATACTAATCAATGCTTTGCAAGGACAGGAGTAACGCTGCTCTTCTTTTGAATCCCTTCTTTCTGTAAATCTTTCCTGACCCAGTTAAGCTAATCAACATTCTTACAATGCTTTTTCATATGAAACTGTCACTATTCCTTACATGTGGTACTATCTACCAATTACCATTTTCGACTGCTCATAACACTTCTTTCTTTTTCATTAGCACTTCAAAATATTCTCACATTCTACAATATCTCATTAAACTGGAATCCTGATTATTTCTATTGTGCTAGCAAGTGTGTCACTGGCACTATAATGGTTATCTTTTTCCTATTTTAACTATCCAAATGAAGCAAAAATCAGTTCCATTTCATTCTTTCCCGATGAATCCCAACTCCTTTTATTTGAACATCCCTATTTATACTAATTTCCAATGCTACACTATTCCACTGTAATGAAACATCTTTTCATGGCATGTCCTCTACAATCTTACTGTCATGATATAAGCTTGCATACTGAGGCAAAGCTATGAACAAGACTTCGGTAATCTCCACCCCATTCTGAAGTTCTTCTTAGCACCGCAGGGGCAAACAGTCCCTGGGGGGGTGGGGGGTGGGGTGGGTGTCCCTACTTACATGTTGCCAGATGCAACTGTGTTCATGTAATATTCACTTACTTTTTCCCTGCTATGCAAAGTTGGTGCACTATTATTTTGTCATTCCTGGAAATGTTCACTGTGAAGCAAGCCATGCCCTAGTACATGCTGTAAAAGCACAAAATGGAAAGAGTAGTCCAGTTCTTGAGCACTGCCAATGTAAATATGAGTCAAGAGAGAAGAGATAACAAATAGACGGAGCATGGAGGTAACAAGAAGACAATCAAGGCCAGTAAACAAAGAAACGATCACAGAAAGCAACCTAGAGCTCTTCTGTAGGTATTAGATCAAGAGGTAGTTTGACAGTGTCACAAAAAGAGAATGAAGTGGTTTTGCAGATATTTATGAGGATATGTCAGATGGAGCTTCATCAGGAAAAGTGTTAAGGTGTTCACAGAGGAGGATTTTCAAAAGCACCAAAGTCATTTTAGAACATGCACCCTATCGGCTTTCAGTAAGGCTAATACTCATAAAGCATTTTGCAAGTACAGGGTGTAATTTCTTGTCCTCCTGATCCACTTTTAAAATACAGATAAATTACAATATAAACAAAATCAAATTGCTTTACCAGATAACATCAAGCATCATTCTCTGAGAGTCCCAGGTGCTGTAAAATCATTTTGTGGCCTTTGGTGAATCTTTTAGACTGTCCACAGTGATGCCTATTTCACAAGCACATTGTGGGCCACAATTAATCTTTTGCAAGGGTTCTAAGAGACAGTAGGAAAAGACAAACTTTAAATGACCAAGCATTAAAGGCCTTTTATCTTCAAAAGCATTGGTATTTGTGGAGTATCGGTAGAAAGCAGGACTTGCAACTACCCAACAGAGCACATTCAGGTGGGGATGTCTGGTTTGGCAGCACTGCTTTAACACAGGTATGTCAGCTGCCTTAACCTTATCATGGTGGGTTGCAGGACAAGAGGATGTTCACTGGTCACGGTTCAGTTTTGAAGGGGACCTGTCTAATAGAAACAAGAATTTGGGTGCTCTGCACAATCAGACATTGGCCTCAGAGGCAGAGTTTTTTTGGCAATCCCTTCCAACCTGCTTTGATCTACTCTGAGAGGATGGTACTTCTCCAGCACTAGCAGAAAGACAGATGCACAGCAGGTAAACACTAGCAGCAAACTTGGGAAGCAAGCATGAGCTAGGAAGCTGTTACTCTTACAGTGATAACAAGCAGTGCAACAAACAAAACGAGCCACAAATCAGAACTGAAGTTCTGACTGGTGAGCGGCCAGACTGGAAAGTGACCGGCCTTAGGGTATGAACAGGGTAGCGAGTACCTTTGAGCCCTCCCCAGGGGACCAACCTAAGCAAGATCTTTGTTGAAAAACTGAAATGGCAATTCTTTTTATCAGAAAGAATGGTCCATGTATTTGTTAGGTGTCCAATTTGCATTAAGCTAAATGAGCATTAACAAACCAAAAGCAATTTATAGCCACTTAAAAATTAATTTTCCTCTCTGTTATCCAGATTTTCCTATAGTAGTTTATGACACTATAAACCTTCTGTGATTCTCTCATTGCCTTTAAACCATTCTAGGAAAATGAAGATACTCAAACACATGTAACAACTACAGGAAAAAAAAGTATCCTCCGTCTTATTTGTATAAGTTCTATATCAAGCTGTCAGTGTACACCAGATGGGCCTGGATCTGCCTTATTTTTTAAAATGTTTTGGGCCACCAGCAGTGAGTTTTCTTTTTTTTTTTTGTATTGTAGATAATAGGTAGTAGAGAATTTTGTCTTCAATAAAGAAAAATAATTATTTTTCTAGATGTATTTATACTTTGCATGAAATGAACTTTTACTTTAAATAGGTCCTCTCCCAGAGAATGAGATCATTGAAATTACAGCAGAAAAGTCCATAGTACACCCTGACACATGATTCAACACAAATAAGCTCTACAAGCTTAGTATATTTGTCCAATCATATGTTATTTATAACATTGAACATTTGCTTCTACACTGCACTATTCAAAGCATTTTCTTTCCAACCAATTTCAGTGCATACAGAGCATCAGAAAAAGACTGTACTTCCCTCTGATTAAAAGAAATCTGATACTGAAACTGGAACTGATTGAGACTGTGCCCAACTGTTCTGAGAACCAATTATTTTACACATTAACCTAAGCTCCCCTCAGCAGCTACTGTAAGCGAAGAACATGTCAGATCCTGGTTTAAGATGAAGACAAAATACCACGGCTATTGAATTATCACAGGCTCCATCTGTGCTGAAATTTAAAATGGAATCCAAATAAAAATGTGTTTACACAATTTCACATTTCAGAGTATACATCTGACCTTGCGTTGTTTTTCTATACTCCACAATTCTTTTATTCATCAATCTTAAGTAAGCTTGAGGTACAGAAAATTTTCTTAGGGATCCAAATTTTTACTAAAGAATTCAGCTATCCAAACCAAAAAATGTTTACAATTCCTTTTGTTGTTACGCATTTGAATTAGTGCATGCAACACCGCACAAAGTGTCAAAATATGGACAGGCTGGCTTATTTTGGAAGATTATCACAGATTCCAAACCAAAATAATCTGAATTACATATATTACTTTGTGGCTAAGAATTCTTCTGGGGATTCGAATATTTGAGCTGAATTCAAAAAGCAAAAAACCCCGCAATCTAATAGGTAAATGAAATAGCAGCTGTGCAAACTCTTCCAAAAAATCACTAAACTGCATTGACATTTCTGGCAAAGATAGAAACTAATTGTACATTCTGATTACCAGTGTGACTACACTGTGTCTTAGGGCTAAATTACTCCTTGTGATCTGCTCACTTAAGTGTGAAATCTTCAACGATGTCTGTACAAGACCAACATAATGCACTTCTTATGCTGTCCCTGATTTTGGAGGATCTATGCTAGTGGGTCTGCGTCTGACTTCCGATTCATTAAACGTGCTTTCATGGTTGCATAAAATAGTCTTTATTTTCTGTCCCTTGTTATTGTCCAGAGCTCCCGTGTTCCTCATTCCACAGTTCTTTGCTGGGTGAACTTATTCGGTGTACACAATGTGTATGATTTCGGTAGTGTTTTGGGATTCCTTGAGCTGGAAGTCAGCCACCTTTGCTTGGTGTTGCAAGGAAATGAGGCGTATGTGGTCACGTCCATGTGTCTGCCCTCCTGTTGTTCATCATGAGCATTAGAATAGAAGGGCTAAGTTCACTTGTATTTGACAGGAGGTAGAGATTTCAAAGATGCGATGCTTCAACACTGCAAGTGGGCTCTGAATCCAATTTGACCTGATCACTTAGATTTCCTTTGGGCAATGAAGGACCTATCTACCCCACAACAAAGCATAGTGTAGAAATACTTAAACTGGTGGCAACTGCACTCCAGTGTCAGAAGCAGCAGCAGCCCACTTGTGCCCCTGTGAATGAAAAGATTGCATTGCTTATTATTTGAGGCAGGGTGCAGACATACTTGCTCAGGCTGGAACTAAGCTGGGTATCTCCACCCTGCAATGTAGGTTAGATGCAGTCAGGATGATGACTGAGGATGAAAGGGACCTCTGTCAAACATTTTTGACACAGAGTGTTTACTGAATAATTCAGAGTATTGTGAGCATAACCAGGGAAATATTGAATTGGGACTTATCAGCACTGACACTCTTTTAAAATGGAACATGAATAAATTAAACAATTACTTGCTTCACAACTGTAAGCAACTAGCTGCCAGGAAAGAGTCAAAAGTCAGAAGGGAGCTAATGTGAAGCCGTAGACATCTGAGGTTTGCCTTAAGGTCCAAGCAGCGTATTTTTAAACAGAGACCCCAAAAAAACAGATGGTAAGAGAAGTTTGTGACAGATTTATAACTGATGAACCCACTTTGGATTTTTGGTGGCTTAAGTGGAGAAAGAAAAATCACAGTTATGACCTGGGACAAAATTCTCAGATCCTGGGAAAACCAATGCTTAACCTTTGGCAAAATAATTAGAACAAAGGAAGTCACACAGTCCATGAAATGTATGAAGCCTGACCAGTGGTAATGACAGAACTATGGAAGTAAGAGAAAATTCAGACTCTATGTATCTACAAAAAAAAAACAAACAACAAAACCCACCAAAAAGCTAAGAGAAGAAAAAGCACCAAGACCTCAGAGTTTAAAAATGGTGCATAGATCTTATATGCTGTAGCAAATGCAAGGCAAAACAAGACACAAATCAAGATGCAAGACATGGTGGATTACTTCACTTTGGAGGAGTCTGCACATGTCGGTAGCGCAGAAAAGTCCCGGGCAATGATGACCACTTGAGGATTACAGTAGTCCCACTGAAAACAATGAGACTCCTTTCGTGCCACGTTATCAGGCATATACTGAAACACTTTGCCTTGTTAGCTCAGGGCAAGGGATTTAACACAAGCCACAATGCTGCATTAGTGAAAAAAGTGTTATAAATGTAAGGTAACAACTAGAAAATGTACACAGAGATGCTTTATTCCTCACAGGCTGTTTACATCTTTTAATACTGGCAAATCCCCAGGCTCCAGTAAGGTGAAGCACCCCTTTTAGGTACACACCAATCAAGCCATGGTCATACCTCTCAGGGATAAACTTTTTGTTGTGTGAAACTTAACTTCATACTTTTTTTTTTTTCTGGATTCCCCACTTATTTTTGGATTTGTTTTTAATGATAATGTGCATTTGGTCCTCAAGTAATTATTTCAAATGTCATCCATAAAACTTATATCCAGAAGATCTGATAGCATGAACATCTTTGATATTTGGTCTTGGACAAATTACATTCTTTTACAGTATCCTTTACAATACACATGGATAATATATGAAGAAGAAGACAGCAGAAACCCGTACGTTTGAAAGCTGATGTGCACTCCTCATATGAAGAAACGGCAATAAAAATAGGAGATTTATGAAACAATTTACTCCTTCATTAAGCAGCAGACACTGTAAGTGTCAGCCCATGGCTGTAAGGATTTCAGTACTGGTTCTGCCTAGTGTCTCATTAAAACCTGATAAAAGAAACATCAGTCTAACTTAAGCTAAACCTGATACTTTTCCAAATGAAGTATGCTGTCATATTTTCACAAATTAGAATATATATCTATTTGGATGCATGTGCAGCTACTAAACATTTCACTGAAATTTTAGAAATATCACATAGTGAAAAACCTGTTAAGTCAGTTGTCCATAATATCCAGTGATGTACAAGGCTTACTATTTTCTTCACCTACTGAATCTTTTCTTTCTAGAGAAAGGTGTGATATTTGACACATCTTTTGGGGCAGATTCAATGAAGTATGCATTGTTCTCTGCCGTAGCCTCACAGCTGACTTCCACAGTCCGTATTCTGTCTAATTTCTGAGTCACAGATGACCTTGCAGGCAATCTACTTTTATTACTTTCTGTCAGATAGCTGGGCTGATGTATAACTCTATTTCTATAAACAGGCTATTTCCTCAGCAGGTATCTGAATTTTATCAAATGCATCATTTCTCAAAGGAAGCTCTTCATATAGGCACGGCTTTTCTTGTTTTAAGAGCAGTCTGTACTTGAAAGGGACGATCACCATTACAAATTCTTTTCCTGAAAATAGTATGTATTTTAGCAATTGCATATAAATTCCTACATAATGCCACATTTTCATATGAACACACTCAAGTTGCATTTGTATTGCAAATGTATGCATGCAAAACAGGCATTTGCACAAGCAAAATAGATAAAGGATTGCACAAATTCAAGGGGGTTTGGCATAACTTAGTCTGATTCTCCATATTTAAACATCTAGCCTTACACATCCTAAACATAATGCAGTTTATGTCGACGTTAAAATCTGGGACACTTACTGTGAACATTTTGTGCAGTGCAAGAGAAGGAAGAGATATTGAGTCCCCAAAAGTTCACTTTTTAGACTTTCAGGGCTTTGAAAAGTTATGCACAACTTACCACTGAAACATAAGCTGTTGGCATATACATTGCCTCTGGGTAGCTGCTGTGAATGCCTAGATACCTTAAACCTTCCTGACCTCTGTGAACTTCATTGATGTAATTCTAAATTTCACAAAGATGTAAGTGAAGAACCATCAAGGGAAGTCCAATGCACAGCTAAGTTTCCAGTTGACAAATATCAATCTAACCACCATTGTTTCACTATGTCTAGTACATTCACTTTCTTTAGGGTGTGCAATGAGATAGACATCAGTGAGAATAGTATATTTGGTAAGTTTATTCATGTAATGGAGATTTGAGAGAAAGATATTGTACAAAGATTTGGCAGTTATCCTTTTGAATAAAAGGAGAAAATAAAAAATACACTCATCACAGTGGACCAGCTGAACCCTTACTGACACAGAGTACTTAGTAAAGAAGGCAGATGTATCTAGCAAAGAAACCTGAGTCTAAACACAGTATTTCAGCCAAACCAAATCTGAGCCATGCTGAACCAAAGAGGTGCTTCTCATTCCTGGAAATTTCCAGTGGCAGATACAGTCTACCAGTTTATCTCATGTGGATATGCCTGCCTGTTAAGACATCAACTTTCTGGCCCCACAGTCCATGCTTTCTATCTTTTAATCCCAACAGAGACCCAAGTCTCCTTAAACTTTTTAGTGTCTCAACCTAGCACCCAGGCAGATTATTACCACGTGAATGCTGAGGAGCTACCTACATCTCTCACCACTGCTGGACTGCAGCCTTTAACCACAGTTGTTAGTAGTCTGTTACTTGGCTGAAGCTATGGATGCCCCTTGTTTTCAAGGCAGTTACTACACAGGTCTTCTGAATACCAAATGCAATCTCTGCAATGTCATTCTGTTACAACAGGAAAACTAATACAGAATTAGAAATAAAGTCACATTCAGTCAGATGTTGCTCCTTGACACGGCAAATATATATATTAGATATGCAAAACTGAATCATGACAAATTGTATCCACAGGAGACAGAACAGCTCTTTCAAATCAAAGCTTCTCTCCTCAAAAATAAATAATTGCATCGTGATAACCAGTTTCAGTAAGACACCGGGGCCACATACTGTGCTGTCTTGATTTTTGGATAAATAAACCTGTGCCCTGTTGTTTACTGGATGAATAAACCTTTGCGACATGTGACAGTGTACAACTAGAGCATGATGACTCAACATTCGGGCATTTATAATCAACACTTCAAAAATTAAAATACCTAATTAATACTTGGTAAACATTATCTAATTGAACCTTAGAGTGCTCTCAAGTACCTAGTTACTACTATTTATACTTGACAGATACCGACTCTGCAGTTAAATAAGCTGCTTGCAGCCACCGATGGAGTTGATATCAGAGCCATGATTAGCGCTCAGGAGTTCCTGACTCATGATGCAGTTTCATGTTACGGTGAAACTGATCTAACAGCAAGTTGTGACTGAAAAGGGAGGCCGGCTCGCCATTTCCCCCGGGCTCCTGTTGCCCATCTTTCACTTGATTTAGCAGTCATGCAACCACACAGCCAAGCCCCGCGACGCTCAATGTCAGATGCCCTGAATATACTTGGGATCCTACCTCTCAAGGAGACTGAATTCACTGTACATGCAATGTGGATATCCTTGTACATCATCAGGAAGTCCAGCGTGTTAGACTTGTTCATGTGGGCGGCGTAAGGAATGGGCAGATGTTGCATCTAGAGCCTCACTAACCCTGAGGATGGCCCTGCAGGATGGCCCCCTTACCTACAAACTGTTCTGCTAGAAAGCAGTCATCTCATGCATAAGGTATAAAATGTCTGTAGGCTGACAGGGTATCTCTAATCCAGGATTCTTAGTAAAAAGTTTCCTTTCTGCCTTACTGTCTTTAAGATTTTTGAGTCATTAAGGAGATGCCAACATGGTTAACCTTCTGCTGCTATTTGTGCTGTTTCACAGTAAGAGTAATTATTGTTGAGATTTGACAACAATGTTTGTTTTTGATGAAACATGACTGGGGGTTTTTTCTTACTTTTTCAGAGAAAATATTTTAAGATATATTTGATTCACTGAAGAATTCACTTATTTTTCATTTTGTCATGACTTAGTAATATATTTTTATATAGGAGCTAGATTTCACTGAAAACAGAGGAACGGTCTGTGTTCCAAAATTTAGCTCATAAGTATATATTGATAATTGTGTATCTAATAGAAAGGTTGTAATTAGGATCATCCCCACAGATCAAATTATTCTTAGCTCTGAGGTCATAATCATCGTCAGTGACTCAACCAACCAATTGTAACTCTTAACCACTTGGTTTTCATTGCTAGTTCTATTACTTGAAATAAGTTCATTAAGTAAGGAGTATGCATACTTGGTCATCTGGATGCAAATAAGAATACTATTTCCAAGCTCCTATGCTAGAGGTACCTTATCCTCCCTCCACCTATCCCTCCCTCCACAGCTCCAACTATCAACTTTAGTTTTTCTTGGGGCTGTAGATTTTCAGACCTTCCTGTGGCTTTTTTTGAGAAATGGCCTCATCTATGCAGCAATCACTGTGACCAGGCTGCTAAGCAGAATGCTCCTGAACTGTCAGAAGACTGTTCCCTCACCCCAAGCAACAGGCACCGCCTCCCCTACCATCCACAATGCTATGCAAAGGACAAACACTGAAAACCTGCTCAGACCTTTGATCTCCTAGCTCACAGGAGCCCCTGATCCTGCTAATCTGCAGCTGCTCATGCTTTCTGCATTCCCCATATCTTCATGCGTCTGCAAGCCATCTGTGTCTCCAGCTTTTCAGATGACCATTCCAGCTCTTTCACATTTGCTTCTCTGCTATTCATGACAACTGCTCCTCTCGTCATCCCTCTGTTTTTCCTGCTCCATAGTATGCCCCATCAGCCTGCCATACCACCTGCCTCTCTCCATTTCTTGTCCTTTATTCTCTTTCTCATACACCCTGACATACCTGAGCACCTTTGCAGCTTCTGATCCCTCCAAACTTTCTTTCTCCTTCTGTTGTCCACAAGATCCTCTCTCCAGTTAAGGTCTCACTTTACCCCTTTGCATACATGTGTCTCTGGCATCTTGACTTCAGTCCTTCCCCTTACGTTCAGAGTTCTGGTTGGGCTCCTGAGTGGACCCCTTCTGGCTTCAGAAGAAACCATGAACAGCGCTAGAAAAAAAAAAAATTAAACAAGAGTTTGTACTGGTGAACTTAAGAAAATTAAAACATCCCTGGTACAGATCACAAAAGACTAAGCATTAAGCTCCACAGGTATACAAGCTATGTAATCCAGCACCTTCTTCAGGGTTAATTTTTTTATGTATATTAACTACAAAGTCCTTTTGAAAAAAAAAAGTTAATTTAGATATCATTTCAATACAGTACACTTTACAAAGATAATTTAGATAATTAAGATATTGGTAGCAACAGTCTCTGACCTTTGTAAAGTTCTCAGAAAAAAGCCCTTGATCGACACAATCAATACTGGAATGTAATGACTCAGCAATTGTAAACTTTTTTTTGTGCACAGTGATTTCTAGAACTAGACTTTACATTTGTAAGGAGCAATCAGAAAGCTGGAGCGTGGAGGAGCAAAGTTAAGGTTATCTGAGCACTTTAACTGTTTGAAATATTTTATAAACAGTGGACTCAATTTTCAAGTTAACTCTGAACTTCTTGGTTTCATGTTTTGCTTTCTGGCAGCTGTAGTATCTTACAGCTGTCCCTGTAGGGTTTGTGGGTATTTTTTATTACCCTTAAGTTAACAGTATCTGTTGGCAACCTAAACTCCAGCTCAGATTCTCCACCTGTTACACATCAAATAAAACTGGGGATTGATTATGCTCATTTTCCATACTTTCCTGATGTTGAATTACAGGTATTAGTCAACCACATAGCATGAAGGTGTTTGTATTGAGAAAGAGAGAACCAAGGAGAGGGCTTTGCCAACACACTCAATCTTACGTGACCGGTGAGCTGGCCTAAAGGATTTTATTTGACTAAGGAAGTGGAGTTTGGCTTCTAGCATGCTTACAGCCAATGATGCTTTTAATCCAGTTTTGTGACCTTTCTTGTTACCTAGTTCTTAAGAGATTGTATTTGGTTCTCGGAAATTGCAGAACTTTTTTTCCTTGTGCTGGAAACATATTCTGGTATGAAAATGCACGGTATACTAACAGAACTCCACCGCTGGAAACCAGAACTAAACTGGGTCAAAATGAAGCATAAGTTGGCTTAAATAAGGATGGGGACACTCTCAAAGTGTGTACGCGCACATTAATGGTAACTGCTACTGCCAAATCGCTGTTAACACAGCAAAGGCCTCTCTTCGGAAGTGCTGCCGGTTACAGGTACGCTTAGAGGAAAGCATAAGTGCCAAACAAAGCAACCAATGCTCGTCGCAGGAGGAGAGGGCGGGCTGCGCACCCCGACTGAGGGCGGGACAGGCCTGGCCGTGGCCTCACCGCACGGGGCTACCCCCGTGACCGCAGACTGAGCGCCCAGGGGGCCGACGGGACCTTACGTGCTCGTAAAAGCTGAACGGCACACGCTGGCTTTAAACCGTGCGGCTCCCGGCAGCCTCTTAACGTTGGCCGGGCCGCCGCCAGCCGCCATGCCCCTCACCCCGCCCCGCGCTCGCTTCCCGTTGGCCGCCGCCACAGCGAGGAGGCGGGCGTGCCGCGTCCTACCCCGGCGCGTGCGCGGTGGCCGCCCGTCCCGGCTTCCTGTTTGTGCCGCTCCGCTTCCGGGTCGGCGGGGGGGGGCCGTNCGGAGCGCCCGCCATGGACAAGATCCTGGAGGGGCTGGTGAGCTCGTCCCACCCGCTGCCGCTGAAGCGGGTGATCGTGCGGCGGGTGGTGGAGTCGGCGGAGACGCCGCTGAGCCAGGCGCAGTGCCGCGCCATGTTCGCCCTCAGCACCCGGCTGGTGCTGCAGGGCCCCGACCCCTTCCAGCGGCAGGTGGGGCGGCAGGTGCTGGAGGCCTACGGCCGCTACCACCGCGCCGAGTTCGAGGCCTTCTTCAACCGCGGGCTGGTCCTCGGCCTGCTGCAGCGCGGCTACGGCGAGCTGAGCAACCGCGACCCCGCCATCCTCGACTACATCCAGGCGGGGCTGCGCCTCATCATGAGCTGCCCCTCGGTGCTGGAGCTCTTCGAGCTGCTGCAGGTGGAGGCGCTGCGGCTGGTGTGCGAGCGGCCGGCCCCGCCGCTCTGCGCCCGCCTCTGCCAGCTCCTGGGCGACTTCCCGCAGTGCCTGCCCCGCGGCAGAAAGCTCTCCCTCGCCTTCTGCCAGCAGCTGGTGCGGAGCATCGCCCACTTCCAGAGCCAGGGCAGCCGGGAGGCCGAGCTGCGCCTCTACGTCTCGCAGGTGACCCAGGTCAGCGGGCTGCTGCAGAGCGTCTGGAAGGCCGAGCCCGACACTCTGCTGCCCTCCCTGCAGGAGCTTTTCGCCGTTATCTCCGCCGCCGGTGAGCGCCGAGGGCCGGAGGCGGGGGGGGNGGGGGAACGGGCGATTGAGGAGGGCGGCGGGTTTGCCGTCGGAAAGGAAAAGCCCTGCTGCCAGCATCGGTCGCTTTGCTGGCGTTGCTTGGAACCGTTGCTTCCTCGCCCAGATACTAAAATACAACTTTTTGGCGGTCGAGAAAGCAAAGCCTTTATTTAGTTTTTTCCGGAGAATCATACAATGGTTAGATTTGGAAGGGACCTTTTCCGCAAAGAAAAGCTGGAGGAGAAATGGTGATTTACTTAGCCGCAGAGCAGCATGGTTTTTAGAAAAACTCCTGTTGCAATGCTTTAAATGATATACCGGGACAGAGTTTTGTGCGTCCCGTTAAGAAAAACTAAAACTCTCAGTATCAAAAGCTACTGTTCCTCCTTGCTCCCCCCAGAGGGATATGTTCGCTCTTGGAACTGTTTAGTCTGCAAAACTGGGGTATATGTAAGGAATAAATAAAACTTGGGTGTCGTAGGAAGGATTCACTACCTGAGTAATCTAGAGGTAATTGTAAATAGGTCCTTTCTGACCTCAGGTATCTGTGAAGTATTGTATTAACTCACATTGGAAAGTGCCTTTGCTGTTGAGGCACCTGGGAAACTTAACACATCTTGCCGTAACTGGTATGATTAGCAGACAGTTGTTGAGATAGGACATGGGAAATACCAGCTGAATTGGATCCCTAGGCTTGACATCAAGCATGATAAACAATTGTATGGTACTCCTTGTTAGAAAAAAAAAAACCCACTTCTTAGTTCCATTGAGGGTGGAGGAGGAAGTTGGCAGATTGTCACTTTCTTGCAGGGATATTAAATGAACAAAAGAAGTTTGTAGTTCAGCACTATTCATTGTACTTAATCCATTGAAATTTTTTTTAATTTTGTTTTGGTTTGTGATGCTAGAATGTTAGATGTAGGATAGACTCCTTGTCTCAGAACTTCATAGCCAGAGTGAAATTGTAAGATAGAAAATAAAGCTCATTTTTTTCCTGTGGGATTTTCTTTTTAGTTTCTTACGTTATGTCATGTCCAACTATTGCAGATACTTCATTCGAACCTTCTGTTGCACTGGCAAGTCTTGTGCAGCACATACCATTACAGATGATTACAGTACTCATCAGGAGCCTTACTACAGATCCAAATGTGAAAGATGCAAGTATGACTCAAGCTCTGTGCAGGTACTGTGTTTCATTGTAAAAGGGGGGAAAAGTCTCTTTTTCTTACTTTTGCCTTCTTTGAAGTTATTTGACACTTAGGTTCCAGTAAAAAAAAAAAAAGAAAACAACTCCTTTAAAAAATGGTGTTCTAAGTTATGTTGTAAGGTAGTATATATTTATGATGCTGTGGATGTTACTCGTATGGTTTCATTTTAAGGTTGCTGCCTTCATTGCTAATGTGGTGTCTTTCTCATGCTTTGCTAGGGTGGATCAAGAAGAGGGTTAAATAGAAACTAAAAGGAAGCAAGCTGCGTTCTTATGTTTAGATCTCCCACCTTATGGGAGATGGCATAAATAGGAAACTTCATGGGGCTTACAGTCAAGCTAAGAAGCAAGGCCTTGTTTTTCAGAAGATCAACCTTTCTGCTTTTCCAGGAAGCAGTGTGGCGCTCTCACATGATTGTCTTACCCATCATCTCCTCTGAAGAGAGGAGACAGTTAGAAGACAGTTAGAAATTAGTTTTACTGCTTAGTTTTGCAGGGTTTTTTTTCTGCTTAGATATCTTCTCAACTTTTTAGTAGGATTCACAGGGGACAGCTTCTATTGCCATCTTCACCCAAGCCTCCAGAGGTTTTTTGGATGTTCTTTGAATCGTAGAAGAATAGGAATCACGTAAAAACAATTGCATGTTATGCTTCTTGTCACTAATCTAAGCACAAGTAAATGAGATTAGTAGCACTGTTAGCAGACTGATTCAGATTGCAATCTTGGTTAGTCTCTTCAGATATGTGAATAATAGTGATGCAGACAGATGACAATGGGAGAAAGATGAAGACCTTGAAGTTTTGAGTTTGGTTTTTTTTTTTAAAGCCTATGGAGGAAGCTCTGATTGAGCACTGAAGGGTAGAAAAATGAGTAAAGCAGTTAAACAGGAGGCTGTTAGTTTGTATTGCTTAAAAAAATAACTTAAATTCAACTAAAAGAATTTAATGTCTGCTATATTGGTTTTTTAACTACATTAATTTGAGTGTAGCGTAATACACATTCACATAGTGTAGCACTTACATACCTTAGTGAAATACTGAGTTTTTTTCCACATTGAAAACATTCCCCATATTTACATTAAATTGAGAAGCCGTATTTCATTTGAGAACATAATTAATGAGAAGAAGCAGCACTAATATTGTAATTTGGGGTAAGACATATTGGTTAGGGACTTTGAAAGAATCTGCTTGACCGAACAGATTTTAACAAAGCTGTTTGCCCAGTCTAAAATTCAAAGCTGGGAAATTCAGAAGGGTTTGTGCATGCTAATAATTTGCCAGTAATGTGCTGGTGATTAATTTTCATGTTAGCATAATTTTGCTATTTATGTTGTATTACCTGCTTCAACACAATGTGACTGTATAATTGTAGCTTTAGAATGGCTTCTCTGTATGCCTTTGCTTAGGAAAGTAATGCAGTGCTGAGCTTTGGGTGTAATAGGAGCTGTTATTATCAAATAAGTGCTCTTTCTTAATACTAGCTATGTGGTGCATTTTATCCTCTTGTTTTTGAAAGGGTGGTGCAATCTTACTTAACTTGTTCATTCTTTGAAGTAAAACTTGATTTTAAGAGCCTCTAGTTCTGTTCCATGGGACTAACTTTCTAGGTACCCTTGTTATTTTTGTTTGTAGATACTCTCATGTCAACACTGTATCCAGTTTCTTTTTCTACCTCTGGAAACCCTTTGCAGTAATTACTCTCCTCTGGCTTAGAGAAGTAATTGTGAAGAGGATAATGCAGCTGGAATGTCTGGAGCACCAAATGACAATGTTGTCATCAGGCTTGCATCATTCCCAGGAGATGCAGAACTCCAGGCACAACAAGGTCTCCTGATGAGAGTCAGCAGAGCTTTGTTGACTGCGAATTAGAGACCGTGTTGTTCACTTCCTAAGGATAACTTTCATGACGCTGCAGAGTCTGTCTAAAGTTGAACACAGATTAGTAAATAATCTGTAATTAGAAAACTAATAAATTGAGTCTTTCTAGTCGGGGGTTATATTAGGCACAAGTAAGTATAAGAAAGGGCGCTTGCTTTTTGGCATTATTGAGCTGTTCTTAATTGGCTCAGCTGTCTCGTGAAACCTTACCTGAAGTATCAGTGAGTAAAAGCAGAAAATTGCTGAATCTCCTCTGGGATATATGACTACTTTATGGGTCTGCATCAGATGTCTCAAGAGGAAGTTGACTGCTTACATTCAGTATCTTGACAAGTATAATGCTTGTTTGCACTTTAACCCAAGTATCTTTGTTCAGAGAAACTGAACATTTGCTAAGAAAAACTCCAGACACAACCAGGCCCTTTGTCTTGTTGGTAACGATGTTAAATTTTTTGGGGGGGAGCCTGGTAGTCTGAGGATCTTCTTTTGTTTTGTTTTTTCCTAATCTGAGGGATTTCTGCCTGAGCAGTGAGATTCTTTGTCTGATGTGGCGAAGAAGATATTTGTATGAAAGAAGTTACTGGCTGAGGTTGCACAGATAACTTTTTTCTATCCAGAGACAACAGAAATGTGATCCTTGTTCAGCCCATATATGGATAACAGATCTGCTCATTTTAGGGTGATATGAGGCAGAAGGTCTTTGTAAGGCCTTTAATGTTCACTTACTCTGGTCAAACACAAAAAACATCCTCTGTGGTTTTTTTATTCATTATCCTCATGTCCCATATTAATATCTGCTTTTGTATTAGAAATGCAGTCATTGATTGCAACAGAGCAGGAGCCAAGTAAATGCAACGCAGAGAGGATTTAGTAACCAAAATGTCTTCACCTGCCAGGTCTCAGATTTGATGCTTTTTCGGACAGTCTCAAGCATGTCTGCAAGTTTACTTCTGTTTCCTCTTCTGGCTTTTGTTTCTGCTCTTAAGAGCACTGACTCTGCTTTTAAGAGCAGAAACAGGTTTTAAGGATGGAAATTCTATCTATTAATTATACAGAGAATGAGGCTTCTCTTTACAAGGGTAATCATACTGAAATTAAAGCTGTTGGCCTGTTAGTAGCAATGTTGAATAGTTTAGTATTTAATTATACTGATGAGAGGTGACACGGGATCACCCATCTCATAACTAGAGCAATGGGATGGAACATGGGAAGCCCCAGCTCCCACCCAAACGCACTGTTTTTCATTTAGAGTTTGAGAGTCAGTGTGGTTGAAAGTGCACATAGTATAAAAATGGTAATCAGGTATTTTAGAACAGTGGTTCTAATGTAGGGCTCTACAGAATACTCTTACTTCTCTAAAAAGTTAATTAAGAGAGCTGAATATGTTGTCATTAGGCTTAAATTAACTGTGCAGGTGTTTGTGCCACTGCTGAAAAATATCAAGCCTACAAATTGGAGGTGAGGTTTAAAGGTGATAGGACTGTGGGCTTTGGGGCCTGTTTTTAGAGTAGGGTTAATTCTGTGTGGGCAAAAGCAGCTTTGGCCTATTTTTTTGATTCCCTGTTTTAGAAATTATATTGAAAGGGTGCTCAGAATAAACATGTTTGAATTTAACATCTTGGGGAAATAAGAGCAATTGTAAATTCAGAGCAATGATTGTGAGGTTGCTATGTTTTTTTCCCAAGATTGTTTTGTTGGGGTTTTTTTTTGTAGTAACGTGGAAGAAACCTAGTAAAGTCTGTGCTTGATTGTTAAAAAGGCAGTCCTAATGATTCTTTATTTTAGAGAAGCCTCTGAATGTTACATGTGGAGATAGTACATGATTCTAAGATATATAAATTTTAGAAAGTGTGTACTATACATTTTTCAAATCCAAATTATAAACTCTGTGTAAATTTCAGGGTGTTTATGGTAATAGGATATGCCCAGAATCTATGTCCGGTGTTGTTAAAGACTGTGGTTTTCTTTTTAGTTTGCAGTCTGAAAACTGAAACCCCAATTTCAGTCTGTTTGGAGCTCTTAATCTCCAGGAAGAACCTAGGGGCTGCTACTTTTTGCTTCAAATTGATAATCACTAACTATGCCTATTCGTAGTGATAGTGACTATTAGACTGTTTACTTATAACCTGTTCAGTTTTATGCTAGAATTTAGCTTTTCAAAATAACTTATCTTTATGAGGAGTTTTTTCAGAACAAAAGTAGGGAAACATACTTCTAACTTTCTGTTTCCATTGAATTATAGAATAGAATCATAGTGTTATGTTACGTATATTGAGTGGAGCCTTTGGAAGTCATCTGGTTCAATCCTGCTCAAAGCAGGGCCAGCTTCAAAGTCAGACGTTGTTGCTCAGGACCTTGTCCAATTGAATTAAGAGCTTTCTGCAAGGATGGAGGTGCCTCGGCCTTACTGTATAACTTGTTTCAATGTCTGACCACCCTCATGGTGAAAAATTTTTACTTCCGCTTAATTAGTGGTTCCTCATCTGGTTTGAAGAAGGGGATCTTGTGGACAATTAAAGAAAATCCAAAATATTGCCAAGTAAAATCTCAGAAGAACAAAGCCTAAATTTCATGTTTTAGCTGGTACTTCCTTATGATGTCGTGTGTGTCTTAGAATTGCTTCAACTAATCTGGCTGTCTGCCTTAAGTATCAGTGTAAATTGTCTGTTAATTTAGAAGGATAGAATACCCCGATCTTCTGTTGCTGATATTTCACTATATTTTCTAGGCACAGATAAAGTCCCTTCACTTTTCATTTTTCTTAGCTGTAGTGAAATTCTTCCTTTTGGGGTACGTGTAGACCCCAGGCTGCTGATAGCTATTATAAGATCCTTGTAACACCTGCTGCAATGTATTTAAAATGACTAGATTTTACCTTTTTAACTGACAGTATTGGAGTTGGCTTCCAGGAATGTAGTTCTAAGTTGAAGAGGCTTCCTTTTCAAATTTCAACTGAATAGTCTGGTTTGGGGTAAAAGGTGTAGGAGGGGAGATTCACAGGTACAGCCTTTTTTATTTGGCCTCACTAGTAAATTTTTGCCACAAAATAAAAATGTTAGCTTAATGTTTATAAAACCAGGGTTCATATTCTTAAATAACAAGTAACATTAATAGACATAATATTTAATTTTATATGCTTCTGTATTGGGGGGGGTGTATTTGCTTCTAATGTATTAGATAGATCATTATTAATTACAGAGTTGAATGACTTGAGATATAATCAAAATTATTTTACTACTTGCCTAACATTCTTGCATTACTTCTTGTGAGTCTCTGTGTAACTGTGTAACCGTCTGGGTAACATATAGAATCTCTTTGTTGAGATTAAAATTAGTGGCATATTGTGGGTTTTTTTGTTTTGCTCTATTTTTTTCATTTTTCATTAATATTTCAGAATGATTGACTGGCTGTCCTGGCCTCTGGCTCAGCATGTGGAAACATGGGTGATTGCACTGCTGAAAGGACTGGCCGCAGTCCAGAAGTTTACCATCCTCATCGATGTCACTCTGCTTAAGATTGAATTGGTATGTTGGAAAAGAAAATTCAAAATTGAAGGAGAGGGAAAGAAATTTGTAACAGCTATGCAATTGCATAGCAACTTTTCTATTGCATCAGATACTATCTTATTCTGCAAAGAAGATGTAAATGTATCTATACCTTTCAGTTGCATCTAATGATTCTGTCTTTTTCAAATGGTGGTGGATTTGGAGATCTGTTTACATTTTTACTGAAATGTCACTTCTAGATTTACTGAAATAAATGTGTTTTTTTTAGGTCTTTAATCGACTTTGGTTTCCTCTAGTGAGGCCTGGTGCCCTTGCTGTCCTTTCCCACATGTTACTTAGTTTTCAGCATTCTCCAGAAGCTTTTCATTTGGTAAGTTACTACATAAATGGTTTTCGGTTCTTTGAAATGTCATTCACGTGTGATTTCTAAGGTGGGTGTAAAGAGTAACAGAATCAATGCACTTGGATTTCCTCTTTGTTTTGAAGTTCCAGAATCATATTTCAGTGGTTCACAGACCACTAGGCTTTCCAGCTTACAGGTTCAACCACTTAATCTGTAACTGGAAATAAGCATTGATCTTCCCGGTGCGTACGTGTTTCTGGCAGTATTATCTGGGCACTGCATTCTGTCTTTGACCATATACTTCTGGAAATGCATTTTATATGGTGTGAAGTCTTCTGATAAAGTTGGTCTGCAAGTAGACTTTCAAGCACAACTACTTGGAGAAAACAGATAACCAATTATCTGCTATATATAACCTAGTCATCCTGGATAGGTGCATGAGACCAAGAAGTACTTCACTTTAAGAATGCTATGCTATCTGTGTTTCAGTGTACATATGGGCAAACTGAAGGATACTATTTTTAATGGCAACTCTTCAAAATGCAGTTCACCAGTTAAAGTGGTAGACACTAGAGTATGACAATGACTGTTCGTATTAGTACAGCAAGATGTGTGGTGCCTTCCCTGTTCTCATACTCAGTGTTTAGCTTAAAGTTTAAGTGAAATACGGGTCTTTCAGACTTAAACATAGTAACAGCCTGGCACACTGTTTCTCTAAGCTGCCCCCAAGGCTCTTAGGCCTGAAGGGATCGTGAACCCTTTGATTAGTGTCAGTAATTGCCTTATGCCTGTTACACTGTTTTTTAATGATGGAAGTCTAAAGTTTCTCTCTCTTTGCTGCCCTAATCTTGGGCTAGGATAGACATTTGAGTCACAAATGAAAGATCCAAGTAGCCTTGAATGTAAAGCCTCAAAATGTAAATATTTCATATATTTGCTGTCTTGCTTTTCTTCTTTGTTCCTGAGAGGGACAAAACATTCATGAGAAAAATGTAAAATATGAGAAGACTTATTCTAGAAATAGGTGTTTGCTTTAACAAGGAAAATTTCTGCCATAGGCTGCATGCAGTACTGCATAAATTTCTGTCTTTAGGACTTCATCCTGACCATTTTCCCTCCATTTTAAATAACCTTCTTCACTATCATTTTTTGAGCTACTGCTGTCATTTAGTATCCTACAATATTTTCCTGCACTTAAACTGCTTTTTTACTTTTTCATAATAAATGGTCCGAATATAAAATGGTTAAAGACACACTTGATAAATATAAATGAATTTATTCTGCAGTGCATTTGAGTTAACATTTCCCATCCCTATGCTTGAACATAAATGCTCAATGACTTGAGGGGTTTTTTTTATAGAAGNAATGTAAAATATGAGAAGACTTATTCTAGAAATAGAATGTTCGCTAGAAATAGGTGTTTGCTTTAACAAGGAAAATTTCTACCGTAGGCTGCATGCAGTACTGCATAAATTTCTGTCTTTAGGACTTCATCCTGACCATTTTCCCTCCATTTTAAATAACCTTCTTCACTATCATTTTTTGAGCTACTGCTGTCATTTAGTATCCTACAATATTTTCCTGCACTTAAACTGCTTTTTTACTTTTTCATAATAAATGGTCTGAATATAAAATGGTTAAAGACACACTTGATAAATATAAATGAATTTATTCTGCAGTGCATTTGAGTTAACATTTCCCATCCCTATGCTTGAACATAAATGCTCAATGACTTGAGGGGTTTTTTTTATAGAAGAAAAACACTGTCTTGCACTTCTGATGTAGAACTTATCATGATGTGTACTATGGAATTCTAAAATCTGCTGACATATAAAATTCAACCTCAAGCCAGAAGTGATACTTCTGTATGGATTCAAAGTGTAACTTTCAGTATTATGCAGCATGCCATAAGTAAGAATTTGGCTCTTAATTTGAGAGAGCTGAGAACTTGTACTTTTTCTATTCTTCCCATGTGCTTTGTCTGTGCAAAATTATCATATCTCAGATCAACTTTATACAAATTTCATTCTTGGAGCTCTATTGAGTTACTTTCTCATTGCTATGTACCCACATTTATAAAGTGAAAGAGGGAAATTTTTCATTGCATCTTTCACTATTGACTCTGTAGTACATTGAATGCTTAATCTTGTTGGTTTCATTTTTAAACAGTGGACATCTTGCTTACCAATAAAGTAGGGTTTTGTTTCTCCAAGATGTAAAAATATTCAGAACAACTGATATTTGAAAAAGTGGCAAATGAGTATTTTGCACCTGGCCCCTTTTACTTTGGTGTTTCGAAGTATGTTAATTCTTGTAATTGATTAAAATTATGATATTTGTATTAACGTCTGTTCTGTATTTCATGTCTTTACTACCAAACAATTTGTAAGCTAATTTGTGATGAGAAATTATTCCATCCACTTCTTTCACAGTTAATCCATTTTGATCACTTGGAAACTGACAGAGGTGTCTAAAATATTTTGGTTCACAGTCAGAAGTCCCTACTCTTTGGGACTGCATTGAAATAACTTTCTACTTGATGTTTTAAGACTAATATAAAAAAAAATTTTATGCATTTAAAAATACAGAGTTGTGCTGAGGAAGGGAAGGAAGTGGAGTAAACATTTCTGATTTATACCCAATTTAAAATAGTAATGAATCTGAACTAATCCTCAAATAGATTACCATATATATGGTAAGTTGTTTTTTTTAGCTCACAGTAAATTACTTTCTTGGTTTATTGAACCTAGCTCCCTCACTAGGTGGAGCTGTGAGCCAGTTTCCATCTTGTAAACTGAAATAGCGTGAATGTATTTAATGCTTGGGATCTGAAACCAATAGATTCCGCTTAAGGAAAATTGAGAGGTTTGTTTTAAAAACTGTGTCTGTGAAATTAGAACAGGATACTGCACTGGTAGTGGTGGCACAAAAGCGAAATGTTTGCTGTTGATATCCTTAATAAGATGAGTACCTTGGACACTTGACCGTTTAAAATTTTAAAATGCATTTCTAAGTTCATAAAGTTCCAAAACTTGATAAGTGAGCTAAAAAGAGCATTGAATAATTAATTGTGCTGTTTGAAAATTATGATGAGTGAAGAATAATGCATGTTTTTCAAGTCATTGTTTCTCAGCTACTTTTTGTTTATGAACACAGGGTCCCCCGTCATTTGGCATGTGTAAAACAGTAAAGTTGTTTGTAGAAAAAAAAATAATGGAAAAATGCAATTAATGCCCTTGGGTTTTTTTGTTTGTTTGTGTTCCCGTTCAGATTGTCCCACATGTGGTCAGCTTGGTTCACTCCTTCAAAAGAGATGGCTTACCTTCCAGTACAGCTTTTTTGATGCAGTTGACTGAGTTGATACACTGTATGATGTATCATTATTCAGGATTTCCAGAGCTCTATGAACCCATACTGGAAGCTGTTAAGGTATATTAAGAGGGTGGAATGTTTTTGTTTTGTTTTCCCAAATATGAAAGCTATAATCCCATAGATCTAAAATCTTTGGAAATTCCACTGAGAGAAAAGAGCTAACCGCATAATCTAACGTCAATTCTAACTGTTTGGAATACACTAGAAAAATTGTCCTGAGTGTCCATGATATGATTATAGCAGGCTTTTAGAAAAGCCTGAAATGAGGTCCTTTATTAAAAGTAAAATCTATCTTGTTAAGCCTTATGTAACACTTAATAGACTTTTGTGAGGTTTATTCTAGGCATTTTGTTTCAACCCAAGCTAGAAACTGTAACTCTTCAAATATAAGTTCAGAGCACTGATAGTACTGAAGAGAAGTAGGTTCTGAGGAGTACTTGGCATGCTGTTAATCTTTGGCTACCTCCTAACCACTATTAAGCACTACGTCTTAATCCTGCAGTCAGTATTGCATGCCTCTTTGGGTAAAGGATGCTGGCCTATGCTGTTTCAAAGCAAAACTTGGCTTTTTTGGATAAATATTTAAGAGCATAATGCACTTCAAATAAAAAATAAATTTTAAAAAACCCAAACCCAACACTCCAAAACAAATAAAATTGAAAACAAAATACAACCACCCCCAAAAAAACCACTCGGGTGACTGATTTTGTAGCAGTAGTGTTGCAGTTTAATGTTTTGACGCTTAAAAAGCCCCTATCAATTTAATTCCAAGTATTGTGGACTTCATTCTTTCATTCTTACACTTTGATTTGACAGAGCATGAATGTATTTCTAGCAGAATAGAGGATGCTTTAGGTTCTATTACAGCTTGAAGTTTGAGAGCTAGTTTTTGGTGGCAGAAAAGATTCTGTGAGTATGCAGGACAAAGGTGACCACCAGCTCATTTTTCTTGCAATTTGAGAGTTGAGTAAAGAGCTTCGAAGAAGAGGGCTTGGAGGGGGGGAATTGTATCTTTTAGGCTATTAGTGATAGCAAGACCCAGAAGGAGAATATGGGAGCAAGTGAAGATATAAGACTGCTGAATGGCAGAACCTCTTATAAAAACAAATACGAAAATCTTTTAAGCGTGTTAAATGTTTCTCTTGTAGGATATGCCCAAACCCACTGAAGAGAAGATTAAGATGATTCTCAGTCAGAGTGCCTGGACTTCTCAATCCAGTTCTTTGCCATCTTGTTTGTCTAGACTTTCTGGAAAATCTGAAACTGGGAAGACAGGTCTAATTAACCTAGGAAATACTTGTTACATGAACAGTGTTATTCAGGCACTTTTTATGGCTACAGAGTAAGTCCTTTTTAACAGCTCTTTTCATTGAGAATTAACTATTGCAGTTGCATTTTTTCTTTTCAAAGAATATTAACATGTCCTGGGGTCTCTCAGCTTGCTAGAGCTGAGTGGGTTTCTTTGCACTCAGTTACCCATTGCTTTGTTAAAGTCCCACTCTGTGAAACTGCAGTTTTAGTCATTAAAAATCCCAGTCCTTCTGTCTACTGTCAAAAGACAAGTCCCTTTTTCCATCCTGTCCTTGCTCCCTTCAGTGTTGTAAAAGCTTATGGTGAGGCTTCTCTTATAATCTGGAAGCTATTGAAAAGAAAATGTATCTATCTATAGCCCATTCTTACACATTTAAATGTTTAAAGAAATAGGTTTTTTGCAGTGTTAGTTCCTACCGTGCAGTCGTTTTGCATCTGCAGTAGAGCAGAATCTGGGTGTTGAAGGGAAGCGTTACATGTTTTGCTTTCTTTCAAAGTGAAGTAATTATCTGAACTGGAATGGTAACTGCATTGTTGTTAGAAATCTCGCAAGGAAACTAATGTATATATCTTTTTTTTTTCTTTCTTTTCTTCTCCAGTTTCAGAAGACATGTTTTATCTCTGAACCTAAATGGGTGTAATTCACTAATGAGAAAATTACAGCATCTTTTTGCATTTTTGGCCCATACCCAGGTATGTCAGTTTATTGCATCTGCTGTTTTTAAGCCTAGATCTATATACCAAAATTTAGGAACAAACATCATGCCATGGGTGTTCTCTTGAGCATAGTAAAAATATAAATATGACATATTTGTAGGGGAATGAGTCTGCATCCAAATGTTCAGATGGTGTGGATGGACTTAGAGAAATCTATATTTCCTAAGTGGAAGATCTTGGCAATGTGTTGTTTTTATGAATGGGCAGTACCAAGCTTTCTTTTGAGAAGCCGAAAATGAAAAAATCCAAATAAGACCTGACTTGATATACAAGCTGGCTTTAGTGTAACTTCCTAGGATAAACTGTGACTATCTGCAGTCATTTTTACACTAAATTTTATTGTAGTTCAAATTCTAAAGTGAACTTTATTAAATATTCAGAATATTTCACTAGGGCTAGAAAAACATAAGACACTTTTGTTCTCTTTGATTAATAACAATAAACCTGTTGTGAAGGGGATGATGCTGGATCACCTTAAAAATAAATTGATACTTATTAAATACTGGTTTCTTCTGAAGAAAGAAAACTTTTTTTAAGCTTGCCAGCAAGAACAGTAACCGCTATTACGTGTAACATCTGGTTCACACTCAATACATGTTTAATATTTGCCTGCAGGATCCACTACTTTTATCGTTGTACTAGAGGTGATTACTACAAAATCAATTGCTCTCTTGTGCTATGATTAAGTGGTTTAAATGTTTGTGTACCATGTGTTTCATGCAATTCCTCTAGAATAATGTAGTCTAAAGTTCAGTGGTCAATATCAAAATAATGTAACAAATTTTTTAAGTAGTTCTTATGTAACCTTTTCTGTCCCTCTCTTACGCAAACAGAGGGAGGCATATGCTCCCAGAATTTTCTTTGAGGCTTCCAGACCACCATGGTTCACCCCTCGATCCCAGCAGGATTGCTCAGAATATCTCAGATTCCTGCTAGACAGGTACAGTTATTGTGCCATTAATGTGAATTAATCTACTGTCTTATTACATAATGTTGAACTCATAGGAGTAGTCATGTAACAGTTCCACTGCTGGATTGGGGACCAGGAATTTTGGGCCTCATTCCCAGCTGTGTCTGGTTTTCCGTATGGTCTCTGAAACACTTTTCTTCATGGGTTTAATCTGTGGTAAAGTCTGGATACCATCTTGTATCCACATCATTTAAAGCAGGTTATAGTAGTAGTAATGTTCCATTTTTACAAATCTAAACTTGGGTGTTATGTTAGAGTCATGGTCCTGTTGTAAATTAATGTGGTTGCTGAAAGCAGTTTAGTCGTGCATCTAGAATTTCATGTTGGTGGAGACAGCTATATTTCATACAGGTCAGATAAGTCATGAAGAGATGTATGTGTATTTATAACCAGTTTAATAAACAAGCACAGTAACTGTGGCACAGATAAAACAAAAATACCTAAATTTATTAGTAGCATTCTTTAATTTTGCTTGCTGACATGTGGCTTAAGCAGTGTTGCTTTATGACACATTCCACTTCTGGAGAAGTTTATCTCAATAGTGAAATAGTAGTCTCTTCTTCCCCCTGCCCTCCCCCCCCCCATCAGTCTTTCCTTTCTTTTTTGGTTTAGTTTTTCTTGCTGTAGTTTGTTAACTTTCTTGGCTACAAAATCCTGACCTTTTCTTTTCTTTGGAAATAGTCTGGCACTAGATAAATAGCTACTTGTTCTCTTGCAAAATCCAACATACAGAACCAGTCAACTGGAGAACTGATTTATTAAGATAATGTAATGGTAAATAATAAAAACGTTGTTTGTTAGGTTTTTTTAATACTTGACAGTTCTCTCAGTATATTCATTGTGTTCTGTTATATATAATGAAACCCATATTAAATGCGTTTGTGCTTCTCATACTCGGTTTTGGATAGTCCTGACCTGTATGGTTCAGCTTGCTTATATAAAAAATAACAAATAGCTTTTTCAACATAAGACATTTCTAGCCACTTAGCTATCTGTGTTTTTTAGCATAACTGGAAAAATAGTCTGACAATGTGCAACAATATTTGTTTGGAAAATAGCGCAGCTACTTGGGTTTATTTTTGTCTGCAGGCTGCATGAAGAAGAGAGAACCTTGAAAGCATTGTCTTCAGCAAAGACTCCTGAAAGTCTAATGAATGAAGAGTCCCAGGCACAAGAAGCTGTCCATAAAGCACAAGTATTTGCTGAAGCACCTTGTATGGGAAGTGAAGAAAGAACTCTGATAGAGAAGATGTTTGGAGGAAAATTGAAGACTACTATATGCTGTTTGAACTGCAAAAGTATGTCTCAAAAGGAAGAAGCTTTCACAGATCTCTCTCTGGCTTTCTGTCCTCCAACTTCCTTGGAGAACGTTGGCCCAAAATGCGTGGAACGTTCTGAAGTGAAAGACGACTACGTGGTGCAAACTAATACTTCAGCAACTAGTCTTGCTGGAGAAACACCTGTCGATAATTTGGAAGTAAATGGTGGATGTGACACAATAATGAATGAAGGAAACACAAAAGATTTTTCTACTGAGCCAAACTCTGAGAGTACCACAAATTCTGAACTCAACAAAGTTCAAGATAATAGGGATATGTCTCAGAGGCTTGTAGGTAGAAACACCCTGTCCGTTACAGACTTACTGAATTATTTTCTGGCACCTGAGATCCTTAGTGGAGACAATAAGTATTATTGTGAAAAGTGTGCCTCTCTACAGAATGCTGAGAAAACTATGCAAATCATTGAGGAACCTGAATACCTCATTCTCACTCTTTTGAGATTTTCATATGATCCAAAGTGTCATATAAGGCGCAAAATCTTGGACAATGTGTCTCTACCACTTGTTTTGGAACTGCCAGTCAAAAGATCAACATCCCCTCTAGCTGTAGTTTCAGGAGGTTGGTCTGTTGGTGTTGAGATTTCTGATATTGGAGAAAATCTTGCTAAAAAACTGAAGCCCTCAGGTGCTGATGAAGTGACCTGCCCACAATTGGTGCCCTACGTGTTAAGCTCTGTGGTGGTGCATTCTGGTGTATCCTCTGAAAGTGGACATTATTATTCATATGCTAGAAATGTTACAGGGTCAGGGCCTTCAGGACTCTGCCACCAGTCTACAGCTCTTTCTTTAGTTTCTCCTCAGGATAAGTTGTTGACAGAGGAGAGTCCTTGTACTGTTGTAGAAAATGAGCTGGACACTGAGATGCCAAGAGAATGGTTTCTGTTCAATGACAGCAGAGTGACATTTACCTCATTTCAGTCAGTCCAGAAAATCACCAGTAGATTTCCAAAGGACACTGCTTATGTTCTCTTTTACAAAAAACAAAATAGCACCTGTGGCTTCAACACCAATTCAGCAAATGGACTCTGGGTAAATGGAGACCCTCCCCTACAAAAAGACCTCATGGATGCAATTACGAAAGATAACAAATTGTACTTGCAGGTAAGACGGAATTGTGTATGAAGAGTAGTCTCCTTAAAACTCACAAGAGACAGTCTAAAAGAAAGAAAAAGTTAGGTTTTAAATATTCTGGTATATTAACCTTATAAGTTGCCAATCTGGCTTTCATCTTGTTGCTAAAAAGGTTTCATAGTAAAGTTGTCACCATTAGATGGGAAGTGTCAAGGAAAATGGCTTAAACTTATTTCAGTTTAAATTTTTAGTGGAGATGCTTGCATAGGTCGTTTAGCACTTGTAATTCTATGCAGGAGAGAGGCTTTTTGAACAGTTCTAATTTTCATTGCCTTTAATAAATTACAAGAGTAGCTAAAGTATACTTAAACTTCTTAGGGGTGTTCTAACTAGCATGTTTTCACTTGGATTGAAGGTTTATATGTACAATTGTGCGTACCCAAATGCTAGAACTACTAAAATGAAGACCAGATGCTAGTGACTAGACTGCACTTTCCCTTTGCTGTCTATGCCCCCCTCTGTGGGACCAGCACTGCCAGCTGCACGTTCCCTGTGCTCCAAGAACTTCAGCTAGCTGTAGTTGCCTCTTCGATTGCTGTTACAAAAAAGCACTGTTCTCTACATTTCAGTGTGGTTTGCTTTGAGCACTGCTGCTGTGTTTGGACAGTGTAACAGTAAAAGTGTGTTTTACTGTGTGCTCTTTGATGGGTTAAGCTGTTCCTGTAAGAGTTCTAGGCCTACTTAAATTAGAAAAACTAAGTAAATTCATATTAGAAAAGAACAGCTAAATCTCACTGTGGAAAACCTCTTATAATAGCTGCAGGTATTTTAAAAACATAAACAAGAGAAGTGACAGCTTAAATTGCAATTCTGCTGCTATTTCCAGACTGTGTGGTTAAAGCATTTGTGTCCTAACCGTCTTTGTTTATATGCCATCTCTCTCCTTGACTGTACAGGGTAGCACAAAACATGGCTTCTTTTGCAGCAATCTCAGATCATAGAATCATAGAATAGTTTGGGTTGGAAGGGACCTTCAAAAGTCACCTAGTCCAACCCCCCCTGCGATGAGCAGGGACATCATCAACTAGATCAGGTTGCTCAGAGCCCCGTCCAACCTGACCTTGAATGTTTCCAGGGGTGGGGCACCTACCACCTCTCTGGGTAACCTGTTCCAGTGTTTCACCACCCTCGCTGGAAAAAAATTTCATCCTTATATCTAGTCTAAATCTTCCCTCTTTTAGACTGAAACCATTACCCCGTGTCACCTTCTTAGAGGAGCCCCCCTTAGTTCCTTTGAGGTATTTCACTGGTGTTTTCCTCTTAGCTCTTATTGCCTCAGGACCCCCTGGCTCATCTCGCTAAGACTTCAGGTGTGCTGCAGTGTAGCCAGCACGTCTCAGAGCAACAGGCTGGGGGCCCTCGCTAGCACCCCATTCCTCTAAATTGGCACGTCATCTCACAGCTTGTCACAGGCAAGCCTGATATTATCCCCCTCCCCCTTCAAGTCTAGTTTAAAGCTCTGTCAATGAGCCCTGCTAGCTTGTGAGCAAAGACCCTCTCCCCCTTTGAAAAAGGTGAATCCCATCTGCCTGGTGCTATGTAGGCCACCCTATTATTGAAAAACTCATAGTTGTGGTGGTGACACTAGCCACGGACCCAGACTGGGACTGTCTATTTCTTCCAGTGTTACTGCCCACAACTGGAAGGAGAGGGGGAAGAAATTACCTGTGCGCTGGATCCCCTTAGCAGCTGTCCCAAGGCCCTGAAGTCTGTTTCGATTGCTCTTGAAGTATGCATTGCGACTTCATCACCACTCACATGGAAGAGCAGTAATGGGTAGTAGTCCAAGGGCCATACCAGGCTAGGAAGTGTCCTAGCGATGTCCTTAATGTGGGCCCCAGGGAGGCAGCAGAATTCTCTAAGAGGAAGGTCTGTCTGGCGTATTGGACCCTCTGTTCCCATGAGAAGGAGGTCACCTACAACTATAACCTGTCTTGTCTTCCTTGTGGAAGTGGTCATGATATGGCAGGGCAGGCCTTTCTGACCTTGGCAACAACTACCACTGGTGTAGATGGACTGTCATCCACATCATCCATTGACTGGCCTTCCACATCCACAGCCTCATACCTGTTGTACGGAGGCACCTGGGAAGGCGAGGTGGGCAAGGAGGGGGTTCACCTGCTGCCCTGAGCATGAACTTGCGTCCAAGATAACATCATTTTTTCAGTCAGAATTGTGGTGACTCCCATTGATGCATGAATGCTTTAGTTGTGAAATGTCAAAATTGAAGACAGATTATTTTTTGTTTTAGGTATATAATTACAGCAGCATCTAGGTAATTGAGTAATGGAAAAAAAAAATCTGGTGTAAGAACACAGCCTGAAGAAAAGTAGTACAACAACCACAGTGATATTCTAACTTTTTTATATGAAGCCAAACAAAGGAGGAACTGCGTCATCCACATAGAATATAAATCCTAGTAACTATTCTTATTTGTGTATTTTCTTGTTGAATCCAGTACTTGCAGTCACATATTTCAGTGTTATCAACGGGATAGGGGATTGCCTGAGTATGCAGGCTTTTTTCAAATCTGAAGTGATGCTTTAGCCATATGGAACAAGCAAATTTATCAGGCTATTGAGAAAATAATTTGTTGAATAATGACGTTATTCTTTTCTTAAATATGTTTCTCTGAATTAATGTTTTCAAGACCATTTTAATGCAGTTTCTGGAATACGCTAAGTTAATTACTTTAAGCTTTTTTTAGAACTGCTGTACGCCTAGAACCAGTGAAAAATCAGTGTGACTTTATAAAAGTTAGTCACTTGGTGCATATACACAAAAGTGACTTTTTTTTAATCTTCCAGACTAAAGCTTTCTCTACAGAATATGTAGCAGAAGTTATATAAAGCGTGCAGTCATTTTCTCTAACGGCTTATAAGTGAAAGCCAAGTTAGTAGTAGTTTCTTTAAAACCTTACCCTCACAATTTAAAAAAAAAAAGTCTCCTCCAAAGGAAAAAAAATATTTTCCAAGTGTGTAGTTTTTGTTTGGGTTTTGGTTTTTTAGGTGTTTTTTAAATTTATAATCTTTTACCTACCTTTCAGTTTTAGATTCATTAGTATTGGCTTGCTTTGTAGTGCTCTGCTAATCTCAGAGTTGTTGAGATCCTGTCCTTTTCTCAGTTGAAATGAGGCTGATTAGAAATGATCAGTTATTGTTTTTCTCAGGTTAATACTAATACTGTGATTTACTGAATTAGGTTATTGCGTTTTTGACAAGTCATATTTCATTGCTCAGCATTCTAAACTGGTATTTTCCAGCTAAGCTAAGAATATATTTTTCTGTCCTGAGAAAGCCTTTACTTTTTAGAAGAAATGTTCCAGAAAATCTCTAGCTTACTGCTTTTGTTTTACTATTGCATACCAGTTTACCACATGGTAAACTGAAATGTTTTCACTTTAAATAACAAAACCTGCAATATGGGTAGCTCCCACTCCAGTTAAAACAAATTAAAAATCCCATTCTGGGAACAAGTGGAAAGCAGGGGGGGGATGCTCTGCATTATTTTCAGTCCAGAGAACTATATTGACTATCAAGTTTTACCTGATTCAGTATTTATTGGAATAAATATAATCAGTCTGAAAATATTTAGCAAGGGTATTTCTTGCAAAAATGTCGGTGCTGTATGCTGTACTAGAACAATTTAATGTAGGTTAGAACTATTTAATGTAAGTTAATATTATCAAGTCAATATATGCCTTGAGAGAAGAAAGAAATGTGCTCATTTAGCACAAACTACTGCACAGGAATAAAGCGTGAAAGATCTTAAACTGCTAAATAATTTCACTTTTATCATTGAGGACACACATAGTGTGTGGTTTTTACTAGTACTCTGTCAAGAAACTTTAATAATTGATAACTTGATCACTGTTCCGTATTTCTCGTGTGTGTGTACGTGTATATAGAGAGATACCTCCCATCCATTATAGAAAATGCTTTGTACACAGTAGCAATGAAGCTAAGATCACTAATAATCCTATTCTTGGTGCATTATGGCTGCTTCTGAACAGCATTTCTAAGTGGCTGACAAAAGCTGTTCTTGCAGCTTATTTATACTCTATACCAAACGTGATGCGTGTCTCCAGAGCAAGTCACGTGCAAGGTGCTGTGTTGTTGCTGTTCGTAGTAGTGCTTCTCCTCTCAGCTTGTCCCCTCTCTGAGGGGGAAGCCTAGTGATGGTAGAACAATCATGCTGTTGCTAACAGTATTGTGAAAGGTATGTAATAGAAGACATACATAAAGTAATTTAGCTGCCTAGCTATGCCAAAACATCATGCTATCCAGTAACTGCAGCAAGGCAAACAAAAATAAATCGTTTCTAGCTAAATCTGGCAAAAAAATTCTTAGCTGTAAGATTCTAATGTTCTTTTTGGCTACAATATTAAGGTTTTTCTTTAATATAGAATAATCCACAGACCTATTGTTGATGCTTATGTTCTTTTGTAGTATAGTTTGTTAGGTAAAGCTCAGCTACTGGGGTTTAAGAGGTGTGAAGTTGCCAGAAAACAGTTCTCTGCAGGGATGAAAGCAGAGGAGGGAGTAAGGAAAACTCCATTTTTGGTTTGGTGCTTTGCTGCATTACAGAAAACTGTTTTAATGTTTCAGCCCCCCAAAAAAGAAAAACCAGCCCAGGTACAGTGTAACGACTCCCCCACTGTTTGTTTTTGTGAAGAAATTATGTTCTAAGCTAGTCTCTCACTGTTTAGTTTTGAGAAGAAATTATGTTCTAGCTAAACAGTTTTGCAGTGTAGTTTTTCAACTAAGCAGGCTATTTATACAAGGGCTGCTATTTTAATCAAAATTTTCTGTTGATTTCTGGTACCAGAAGTGAGTTCTTCATATTCCCTTGTTATTCCTAGTAAATTTACTTAGTTTTTGATGTGTCTTATATTTAGCATATACACAAGAATCCACATATTGCTGGAGATAGTGTAATACCGTCCTTCAAGAATATGGCCAGCATATCTGTGTAGACAAGGTCCTCCAAATATCTTATATATAATTTTTTGAAATGAGTATGCATTTCAGTCCTTAGCAGTGTAAAATAGTTTTAAACTTAGGCTGTGTTTTTCTAAGAGGGCAGAGTAATTTGAACCTACAAGTACTATTTTTAGCACCTGTGAAAGTACATGGACAAGACTAAGTTTAGTGCTTTCATGGTAGTATAATGCAAACAGTCTTCCAGGTTCTTGGCTCTGTTCCTTGCTTTCACCACGAGGCGGAGAAGAAAAGGAACAATTCAAGGTGACCCATGTAATTACTAAAACCCTGTTAAAATTTCGTCCCGTTGCCTTTCGGGAGGTATGTAGTGACGCAGTGTCATGTGAAGGAGGCTATCAGTATGATCATGCCTTAGCACCTGAATACTTTTATTTTGTTTCCTAAAGAAAGAAAGTTTGTACAGATCTGCTGTCCTTTTCTTGCTAGTCTTCCAGAGCCCCATGTCTGCCTTCCCTCCCTCAGTCTTTAAATCACTTGGCCAATTTGAGAAAGGGATACTAAAGACAAGAAATGGCTGCAAGGTTTATGAAACTAGTTGGCCAGAGGCAAAATAGCGTATGATATGTCTAATGAGGAAAAACCCTGTGCTCGTCCCCTTCTTAGATGTCCTAAGAAGCCACAGGGGCATTCAGCTGAAAAGCAGGTGGCAGGAGGCTATTCTGTCTTGTTCCTGCCACTTGTGCAGGTACCTCTTAACAGCAGCTGACGCTTGATTTTATGGAGTGCTTGAGAGTTCCTGAGACTTAGTAATGTTAAAAAAGAGTTAGCATAGCAATAACATTTGAAAGTTAAATAGCAGCACTGCATGGAAACGAAATAGCTTGTCCATCTTTTTGCCTTTTTTCTGAGTACATTGTTACTCCATGCAGTTGATTGAGTGGAATAAAAAAGTGTCTTGTAAATAATTAACATTGATTTAATGGTCTTACCTCTTGATTTGGCAACCAAGAACAAGGGCATCTTAAAATTGCTAGGATTAAAATTCATGTGGAACATATATCAAAACCTAATATTTTGTTAGCTTTTGATCAGTAGTCTAATTCTTTCGTAACATCCCATGTTGCTATAAAGCATGATTTTAGCATAAACTTAAATGGATTTAATTGTGGTTCACATATACTTGCTGATGTTCAGCGCAATTGTACATCTCAGATTGGCTGTGAATGTTCAACTTGAAGTTCAACAAAGCCATGAGGACTCTGGAAGTTAGTGATGTTGCTTTAAAAGCTGTTTCAAAATTTCCTAGAAATAAGCTGCTTCAAGGACTCGAGTCTTTTTTTTGTTTGTTTTTAATTGTCTTTATTCATTTAATTCTTTATTCTATTAATTGTTTCAGGAGCAAGAGCTTAGTGCTCGAACACAAGCACTTCAAGCTGCCTCAGCCTCGTGCTCTTTCCGACCCAATGGATTTGATGACAACGACCCCCCGGGAAGTTGTGGACCGACAGGTGGAGGAGGAGGGGGTGGGTTCAGTACTGTTGGTAGATTAGTCTTTTGACTATGAAGACAACCTGGAATACACTGGTTCCAAAGCAGCCCAGTACTGCTGAGGACAACTAAAATATTGAACTTTGTCAGATATTGTACCAAGCTTTGAGACTTGATCCTTGTTCAAGAGCAAATGTTGGGGTTTTTTTGGTTATGTTTTATTTGAAATAAATAAGCGCATAATGGAAAAAAACTACCTCTTAAAATTCAGTTGCTTTTATAGTAAGATATGCTTGCCCAAAAGACAGAAAATAGAGATTTTTACATAGTTGCTAATGACACTGCATTAAACTGAATGAACGCACTTACATCAATTTCTATTGTCCTCATCCACTGAATGAAGAAAGTTCACTTTTTTTACTCTGAAGGTATTGCTTTATGTGGAAATCCTTTTCAGATGGGCTAAACTGCATTCATGGTCTCTCACCCCCACCTTATTTTCAAATCCGGTACCTTTATGGGTTTCCAGAGATGATGCAATTTATAATGAAGGCAATAACTTAAATGTGACATGATACAGTAATTTCCAGATAAAAAATTACTCAATATATTTCCAGTGTAAATGTAAAGAAGAAAAAATAATTTATAAATATTTGCTAAGTTGTTTTCCAAAAAAGTGCATGTTCTCTAGGAACAATGTTTTTAAATAGAAATTGTTAACTTTGTAGCATTTCTAATTTTTTTGAGGATTTTAAAATTATTTCAGGGAATATATCTGCTCTGTTTTGGAAAGGAAGAGATTTTGTATGTGCCTTGCAGTACTGTAACTTAAACTTTCAGAAGCTGCAGAAAAGGGGGAAAAATGTGTTGGTAGTCAAATTATTTTTTTTTTTTGGTCAGTATTATAAATCAGTACATTTATAGAAAGCTATTAGTTTTCCAGAAGTAAAAATCTGGTAGTTTGAAATGCAGTGTGTTGCCCCTTATTTTTTGATTAAAAAAATACATACCTAGTGATCTATAACTTGGGGCCTGCATTGCTGAGAAAAAGCTGGTCATAGATACTGAGCTGTGTTTGTGAAATCACAGAGAGGCTACCTGTGTTGATCCTTGATGAGGATCTGTGCATCTAAGAGTCCTTTGAAGTTTTGCCTTCTGATTTTGCTTGTAGTGAGAAATTTCTGGTGAATTCAGGTTTTAATTGTCTGCAGAAGACCAAAATTATGCTGTCTGTGGAGCAGTGCTTGCTTGTTAGGCCAGCAGAGGTTGAGGATTCACTCTTTTAGTCTTGGCAGAAATAGCAACTTTGTTTTTGATGTGCAATGAGGATAACAGAAGTAAAGGAGTTACACTGTTGAATCTGGTGATTAATTCTTAACTTGAATAATCTTATAGTGAAGTGTAAATTTATTTAAAGTATTTTTACAAAATTCTGCACTGTTTTACTGCGTTTTTATATTCTACTAGGTGACAAAGTGCATCCTTAAAAAGCATGCAAACCTGGCAGGTGTTAGCTTAACTGTACAAAATAATAATAATAAAAATCTTAGAAAATGCCTTTAAAAAGCATAAAATAGGTTGAGAAAATTAAACCTTGTTCATATGATATCAAATATATGGAGTTTAGTCTGAAAGGTAACTTAGCTTGCAAGCTATTTTTATATTGTCAACTAAAACGATGCTATTTGCTCTGCTATAGGTTTATATGTTACTGCTCAAGAAAGCTAGAGCAGCTCACTTCCATTTTTTAATAGTTTCCAAGCTTTGTTTTGACTGTAGTACCTTGGCTTTGACCTACGCTTTCATTGCTATCTCAGTTGTAGGTCTCTGAACCAGGGGTTCAGCTGTGGAAATGTGGAAAGTTATGAGACTAGCGTGAGGAACGTTCTCATTTCGTTGTGCTTCAACGGGGTTTTCTTGAGAGCTCACTTTGCCTTGAAATTCTGTAACTTTCAGTCTAAGAGGTTTTTAGTATTTCCTTTTAGGCTTCTCTGCCAGTTAGCTCTGGTTTTAAAATTTTGGTAAGACAAGTTAATTTGTCTTTTTCTCTCCCAAATTATGAGGACACACTAAAAAGCTGTCTACTGTTTGCATTACAATGGGAGGATTTTGTCTCTCTGTATCAATTTGCTATTCATTTTAAAACACTAGTAAGTAGAAGCAGGGGCAAGTGTTTTTACTGTATATGAAATCATAATTTTTGTAAAGGTCAGTCTTGTTTTTATGTTCTCACAGTAAAAATACAAATTATGTAGCCTACCTAAAAATAATGTGCAGTATGAGTTTTGTATACCTATTGTACTATATTTATTTCATGAGCTCTTAGAAGGTTTTATACACCCTTGTTTGCCTGTTCTAATTTAGGTGTTAAATATGGAAATTTTATGAGAGTAATGCCAATAGGGTTGGATCTCCTTAGGTGTAAAATGATGGTATGTCTCAAACTGAAAATAACTTCTTTCTTTCCCCTTGTTGACTTCTGTTGACACAGTTAATTCAGGTTTTACAAATAGATTTTAAAACTCAGCATACCTATTTGCAAGCCTGCTTGCTGACCTGACAACCATCGCAGGCTGATTCATACCTAACTTGGAAGGTTTCAATAAAACTAGTGAAAGTGGAGAAGTATTTCACACTCTAAAATGTGCACCTTTTTTCATTGTTTACAGTAATGGTGTTGCATGCTTCTATCTTCTGGACATAATATGAGAGAACAATGTACATATGGTACTTCGATTTCTGTTGCCTGTGAATGAATGCTGGATGGTTTGTTTATTGACCGTTTTGGCTCCATTCTTCATTTGTTTTTTATCTAAGTTGAATCATAGAAGGATACAAAATACATAATACTGTTTTTGAAGCTTAGGGTTTTTTTGTTGTTTCCTTTCATGAAGGATAGACTATTGTACCAAACTCAAGGATGGTATGTATTGTAAAAATCATATTTCCTTTAACAAGACAGATTGTGTTTTGGTCTTTGTTTTAATGGTCCGTGGAGTTGTATTAACTTTGGTCCACACAGTTGATTCTGTACAGTTTTTTTTTCATGTGGAGCATTACAGTGGATTACTGTGAATGTCACCCCCGTAACAAATGATTACAACAGCTACAAGCCCATTTATCCAGGATGAGGAGAGAAAAGACTTCTTTGGATAACCAAACAAGTCATACCTTCTGGCTAGCTCTTTTTGCTTCCTTTCTCCCCTCCTTGTTCCCTACTCTAGAAAGTTAAATATTTTATCTTCTGTATGCTCTGGAAATTTAATTCCATGGGTATTCCATTCCACCTGTAGCAGTAAGGTTATTTATGGAGTCAGAAAACTACTCTTTTTTTCTACTTTTTTTTTTCATAAATACTAGGCTAAGGGCAGAAGCACTGTGAGCTAAAGGAGCATTAGTACAAAAGCAAGTGGTTATAAACTTTCTGTAAATAAGATTTAGATTACAAACAAAGTTCATAATTACTAGAACTAATTCTGGAACAGCCTTCCAGGCAGAGACCTGCTTTGAAGGAAGAGCCAAGTATATCTATGAAAGAAATTAAATGCAAAGTGGTGTCTGAATAGTAGGCAACTAGACTTGATAAACCAGAGGTCCCTTCTAGTCCCTTCCCTAGAGTTTTGCTCTTCTTTTGGGTTTCCCATCTTGACACATTGCCAGTTTTATTTTTAAGGCTCAAAGATTAAAGTGTAAATGAAGGGAATACTAAACTACGACATAACAACAAAGGTTGACTGCTCAATTTTGGGTGGTGTTGGCCTCTGATTTAGGGGTGTGGGGCATACAAATTATGAAGTGATGGAAAGTGGAAGCTAGGAAGACTTGTGATCAGAAGAAATGTGCTCAGTAGCCAACACAAGGGCCATTCCCTGGTTAACAACCTACTATGAGATGTAATGGGTTGATTGCATCGCTTGATATCCTCAGTAGGCTGTAATCAAATGTAAATTATTGGACTTTTTCAATGGGTGAGCAAATGATCTATGATCTAAACAAGATCAGAATATACGATCTTTAAAACTTTCATGTTCCCTACAGCCAGTCATCATAGGTCTACCTAGTGTGACACTGTTTGGCTATGTTCTGCGTGGACTTAAGAACTAGCGAGTGTCCCTGTTTCAGCAAGTGGGTTAAAGAGACTTGGCCGGTGAGTTGAGCT
Organism: Anarhynchus alexandrinus; assembly: GCA_008711295.1. NCBI lineage: Eukaryota > Metazoa > Chordata > Aves > Charadriiformes > Charadriidae > Anarhynchus > Anarhynchus alexandrinus. The sequence goes on from VUYV01000160.1 coordinate 958,402, forward strand.
GTGGCTGTGATCAGTATGCCGGCTGTGATGCGTAGTGTAGCGTTGGCTTACCACACATGCTTTTAATTTTTTTCAGTGCACATGCATCCCCACCATTCACTGTGAGTCTTGCTTTTGCTTGAATGAAAGTGTCTAGATCAAAGGGAAAACAAACAAACTTAAAAGTAGCCGGAGTGAAGGAGAGATGAAGGTTTTTAAATACAATGTGCTGCTTTCTTATTTAAAACAAGTATTTTTTTCTAAGTCTGCCAGATTCTAGGCAGGTATGTGGATTCAGGATACGCATTTCTTGTTCCTTTTTTTCCAGTGTGGGTAATATTTTTAGGAATCAATTGTAAAAGTGCTGGAATAGGCATGTCAAAATGCACAACCTGCCACTGCTGCCCTGGTGAACAGCATGGTACCACATGTACTGAAATGTTGGGATACTTGCTGGCTGGCTTCCCCAGACACTAACTGGGAAGAGCAGCCACCACCTGTGAACTGTGCCTTGCTGGGTGGCCATTTGGGACCTTCACCATCATCTGCATCTGTGGGTGGCCAGAGGCAGCTACCTTGGGGTGCTGCCTCAGCATGTGTCTCTGCAGCGGGAGCTGCAAGAGGAGTCTGAGGTGTAACAGCCAGCCCCACTGTTCAAGTGGGGCACAGTCCCCAACCCCTTCAGGGACACCTCTGGTTCCAGAGCGGGTAATTTGGGGACCCCTTGCAGTGCTGACAGAGACTGGCACCTGTGGCAAGCAGCACATGGAGTTGGTGTGGGAAGGAGGGGCAGGGGGTGGTAAAGAAATGCTGATGCAAGGCTAAAATGGGACTACCGAACTGCAAAAAGGAAAGGATGGCTCTAATCTGAGTTTAAAAGTTGCGTATGTTTTAATGATAATTTCACATGTATCTGCTGTAAAGTTGTAACTTTAGTGTCCACCAAAGGATACTCTATCAACAGTGCTTTATACCCAAGTCTAATCCTTCTAAAATTTCCATTATATCCATGTGCTTGAGGGGAAAAAACTCTCAATGGCCATATTGAAAATGTGCTGCCGAGGAGAGTATTTCAGATTGACATTAAAAAATTAATGTAGCAACAGGATATGTGACTGGGCTAGCAGCTGTAGTGTCATACAGCATCCTCGAGGCCAGTGGTCTCCAAACCTTTTTGATTGCACGCCTCTATCAGTAAAACTTTTAAGTGTGCACCCAATATATGTATATTTATTTATAAATTATATATGTACTACTGTCCTAATATATTATGTACATACACAAGAGTAGAAATTGAAAAAGTATGAGATAAAGATGAAATAAACACTTTTTAAAAATTATTTAAAATTCTGTTTATTAATGGTACCAAAAAATGCTTTCTTCTTGCACCCAAATGGGTTGTCTTGCACACCCCCTGGGGTGCATGCACCTCACTTTGGAGAGCACTTCTCTGGGCTATAGTCTTGAAAAGAGTTTTAACTTGATGGGAACAGGCATCAAAATTGACCTGTTGATAATAATGGTTTCTTTTACTCAGTGAATATAGACTATTGTCATTGATTTATGCTGCATGACTGTATTTTGGATCTGTGTTTATTCTGAGTTCTTAGAAAATTTGATGCAGGGGCTGTGAACTGTTTCACCATTTGTTTTCCTATCGTGTGCATTAAATAACAAAAAAAAGAGGTGCCGGCCTTAAGTGGTTTGCAGGGATGCAAAGCCATTCCAGTTCTGAGGGGAGGGCATATCCCTTGCCAGACGCAGGAATGTGTTAGTACTTGGCTTTAAAGGTTAGTACCATTTTTCAGCTGACTCACTCTTTCTCAAGTGTTCTCTAAAGAATTACGATATTTAGTGCTCAACTCCGTAAGAGAAAGTTATTTAATTTTCTTGCTATGTCTTTCATGGTGTTTGTTCTGCTGAACTACAGTTGAAATAACTTTTGCAGTATGCCTGTTCTTAAATCTTGTTGTTGTAAACTGGCATAAATGTTTAATAGTATTTCATATCAGTTTTTGAAAATGGATGGGGCAAATGGATGGGGCTGTGCGCATGTTGAGCTGCATAAAGAAGTCAAAATATGTTTTTTTAAATGCCTCAGAAGGTGTCTGAAAGTACCTAAGTTTTTATGTGTTTGACTTGAGTTGAAAGATAGATGTTCTAGTAAAATAAAACAGGGGGTGGGGAGGTGTTGAATTGTAAATTACTTGTAAATATCAGCTTGAAGGATCTTACACAAAAACATGGAAAATAAGTCAGAGCAGAGAGCTCCTAATGGGTGAACTAGATCTGGAGAACCAAGCGTAGGCAGTAGCTGAATTTCATGTGTGTTTCAGTTGCAGTGATATGACAGTGTTTCATTTGAATTGTCTTCTCAACTGGTGTTACTTAAATCTTCAAAGAAGATGAAATGACCTTCAACTTGTTGAATTAATAAAGAACATCATCATTGGTTAAAATGCAGCTGTCTCAATGAACATGGAAGTTACAGCACAGAAACGTTCAGCCCTCCTGTAAGTAAAGATGAGGTTCTCAAAGGCTGGTTTCAACTTTTGTATATTTCTGCTCAAGTTTCCCCAGACTAAAAGTTGAAAGGAGATTTTTGGGTTTGGTTGTTCTTCTTGACTACAAGAATACCTAGGAAATTCAAACAATTAACAGGCCAGTTAATAATCTCTAAATTACTCCAGGGTGGTGAATTGTGTGAGAGGGAAGGGAAAGGTTTGGGTTGCCCTTAGAATGTGTAGTTTGGAGTTGAGTCTCCTCTAGTTGGCTGCCCACACCTCCCTCTGGCGTTAGAAACAGCTGCCTTTATGTGGTCTCAGGATTAAGCTTGGTACTGCCTGTGAGGATAAAATCGTGGGAACCTCCCCTTCATCCAAGACCTGTCAGGCTAATTGGAGAATTATTCTTGACCTGTTTCAGTTTTGTTTTAAGTAACTTGAACCTGCTAACTGCCAAGCTAAAGGATAGATCAAGCTTTAATATAATAAAGGACCTAATCATAATTAAAAAAAAGCAGCTTTGGCTCCAGTAGAAGCTGCTATTGTGCTTTAAAATCCCAGGGCTGCAAGAGGTGTTTCCTCCTGATGAGACCATGAAAACAGCAGCTATGCAGAATTCATTGGGTACAGGAATTGGCTGTAGTATAAACAAGCAACTAGTTGATGATTTCATCATTTGGGTTTGTCTGCTGTACTTTGCATTTGGGGATTGATGTAAATGAAGACGTGTGAGGATAATAAGTAATATCTATCTGAGGACATGGAATAGAAAGCAAACAGGCCTCAAGCACTTAATTTCTAAATAATTTCTTAAAAGCAGTTACTAACATTTCTGGGGAAGAGGGATCGGTTCCTGGAATGGGATCCTAGGTAGTGTCAGTGTGATCTTGCATGGCAGCCTGGAAGAGTACTGCTGCTCCCGTGCTTTCATGGGGTGTGTTAAGGTGGAAAGCATGTATGGAAAGATTAAAATGTTCTTAGTACGCTAGGCCTGAAATGCACCCTCTGTTCATGGACCACAGACTCAAGTGTAGTCATAGATGAAGAACACTTCCTTCATCACAGGTATGGGGGAGCAGGGTATTTCTTTCTGAAACTTCTCATTTTCCTGGGAGAAAATTGGAGTTTGTACACTGTGATCATTATTTCTTCTCCAGTTGTGAATGTGTATTGTAAGCCACAAGCTGGGAGAAACTTCAAGTGAGGAAGTTTGTAACTGCTGATTTGTCAAGGCTGCTTTTAAACTTGAAGTCAGCTCATCTCCATCTTACTTGGTCCCCTTTGGTGCTAAGGATGTGCTGAGTGGGAGAGACCAGGATGAACTATAGAGTAGCAGCTCTTTCACATTCCCCAGCTCACGTTCTGGGAATGGGCATGAATGCTTGTCCTTGGAGAGGGTTTGATGAAAGGAACTTAACCAGAGGATTTTTAAAAAGGGGAGGGAGAAGCTGGAAAGAAATGTGAGCAAGAGCTTCAGAGTGTGTGGGTATGCAAAGCTGTGGATTTCCTACTCTTTTTTGAGACCAAAGAGAAGATGCTTAAGCAAAACCTTACCAACTTCACATGTCATGTATACATAAAGAAAAACCACGTGGGAAAAAGTATAGCAATCATTTGGTCAAGGTAATTGTGACCTATTTGTGTTTTTGTTATTATTTGAGCTCAACTAATGCTCAGCCTCTTATCCATCTGCATTGTATTCAAGCAGATTTTTTTTTTTTTTGGACAAAAGTAAATATTTGGGGTTTTGTCTTCTTAAGTTAATCTCCTTTGGAAATAGCTATCTAATTTTTTCCAAAGAGTTCTTCTGTCTGAATGTTCTTCCCACTTTGTAAAGGATGATGCACACTTTTATATAAAAAAGATGGGGGGCGGTGTGTGTTTGTAATAAGCATTAGTCCAATCTGATGTGATAGGTATCTTATTTTAGGTCATAGATAGCCTTGTCCCTGAAATGTCCTTAACCCCAGAATTTTTTAGGAAAGGTGTTCTTCAGATCGCTGGGACCCAGCAAGATTATTCTCTTTACTCCCCTCCTACTTTAAGTGCCTTCATGAAAAACTGAGGGGATGCAGCCAGAGGCTCATTAGGTAAGAGAAACTATAGTGTCACTAAGCAGGGAAAACTGTCATTTGGACAGCTTCTCAGCAGCTCTGTGTTTAGTAGTGGTTTTCACCAGTTTTGCCATGTCCCTCTGGCAGCTCTCTTTTATCTTACTCTCTCCTAAACAAATTCAGTGGAATAAATTATCATGATGCTTATTAAATGTTTCCTGTTACGGCTTCATCAGTGTTGTGGTGTTTTCCCTCTTCACATCCACTCTCCTCTTCATGTCCCTTGCAACTGTCTTGTCGACTCTGATGCTAACCTTTCCGGTCTTCTGCACTGCGTGCGTGTTCATACAATGCCGTACGTAATAGTGTTTCTTTCTTGGTTAGCTTTTAAATGCTACTGTGATAACCTTAATTCCTAAATGTATCAAACATGGGATAACAAAAATGAAATTTAAAAACTTGAACTATTGCATCTATATAACCTGACATGACTTTCTGTAAAGCCTCTGTTTTGCATGTAAAAATTCAGGCAAGTAGCAGTTACAGTAAAAACGGTTTTGTTTCTTGAACCTGTAAGAACTCCTGCTAAGAAATCTGTATGCCCACCAGTAGAAGGAAGTAGATGGTGGTAGGTGTGCTTCACATAGGGAATTACATTATTAAGAGGTTCTCACAAAGGCCAATCACTACTTGTTTTTATGCAAAGGCTTGTGGTTGCGGGTGCTTAAACTATCAACACTTTGGTGCCAAATGAGGTATTTTATGTTTTGATGTGTATAATGCTGAACCACAGGGCAGCGCATCCGTTCTGCTGGCAGTGGGGCTTGGTGATTCAGTGTTGGCTGGAGGGAATGGCAAATTACAGCACTCTCCCTTTGGATGGAGCCATAGGCACTGGTGGTGATGGTGGGGGGGTAACAGAAATGTTGACTTGCTTTTCTTCACCTGGAAGTTGCAGTCAACGAAGTGACACCGCTTAGTCTGACTGCCAAGTAGAAGCTTGCCCCGTATTTGCAAGGTATGAAAAGGGATGAAGAAAATTGTGTTGTGACTTCCAAATGCATTGCTACTTTTGAGGGCAGAGGAATTTCTGAAATTGAATTCCACAGTTGTTAGCTGTAAATTAATCTGTGCATATGGATATAGTATGTGAAGAATGAGAAGGAATATTTCTGATTAAAACTACCCTGACTCAAGTATTCTTGTACAGTCTTGCCTGCTTTTTCTCCTAACTGACCTACTTCAGATATCAGAGTTGCAACTTCAGCTGTGTTTTGTTTTCCAGGACTTCTCTACATCCTTTGTTGCATCTCCATGTAAGGTTTTAACTTGCTTTGAGTAGCATAAGCTTTTGCAAATATCATCCAAGTATTATAATTTAAATAGAAGTGGGTTTACACTACTTTGTTATTGAGGTCCCCAAAGTGCTTTATTAATTTAGGAGTAATTATGTGTTTATCCAGTAGAGAGCACTAATGACACTGCTATCTTTTAGTTGACATTCCCATCAAATTATTCAGTGTTGTCTTACAATCTTGTCCTGTGGAGCACTGGGCTGGGGTTGGGACTGCAGGTTTTTCTCTACATAGGTGCGTGGCTGAAGCTCTGCTATACATAGTTTGGGAGGGAAGAATGTAAAGCAGGAGTCCGCATGAAATGCTAAACTAACGTTTACCCACGGTTTGGAGTCACAGCGGTGCTCCTGTCTCTCCTTCGCGTTGAATAGCGAAGTGAGGGCCTTTATTGTGGAAGTTGATCAGCATCACTCTTTGAGGGGCTGCTGCCAGGACTGTGAGGATAAACGGCTGACTGCTGGTGCTACAAGTATCTGAAAGGTCTTGGGGAAGTCAGTGGTGTAATCAAGGTGGTTCCTGCCTCTTTGCATGTAGGCAAAATCTTAACAGCAGTGGCTAAAGTGGCATTTTTATTAATAATCTTTTAGTGTCTGCCTTTGCGTCAGAGCCGGGGCAGCTAAGCTGGACATGAGATAGTTTACCAAAGCTGAAATTCTAGAGTCCTCACGGATGATGTAGCACGAGTAAGAAAGACTAACACATCTCTGAGATGTCAAATGGAGTTTGTGGCCAGCAGTTTAAAAATAACAATCCCTTTACTCGCTTTGTGAGAAAATTGGATGGAGCCAATGAGAAATCATAAACAGACCCATAAAAAATGTTTCAAAGTAACTGTGGGAGAGTATCTCAAATTTATGTCCTGGGTAAAACGTCTCTCACCATGCTGCCCAGCAGTCCAACTGCATTTGCTCTTAATAGCTCAGTGAACTGTTAACCTTACTTCTGGAGCATGAAGATGCTGCCTGTAGGAGAAAAAGGTGTTTTAATTCTCCCTTAGGGTTGTAGAAGAATTTTAATAATGTGACCGGTGTAAATTAATCTTCCTAAATATACAGGCGATCTGAAACAATCACACTGAGAGAAGCGTGAGTTATAGTAATTCATCTCAGTCTTGGATGAATTTAAGAATAACTGTCTGGAGGCAATATCTTTATTACATTATTTGTAAGGACTTAAAGGGAAAAAAAAAAAGCAATAGCCACACTGTGAAGCTGAGCATGAACTTGTAGTATTACCTTTAGGCTTATTGTATTAGCTGATGTTTGGTTTGAATTTGGTTTAAAAGACTGCAGTATTACCTTGGAAACAACTCCCAATTTTTATTCTTGCTACTTTACTTCTAATGGAAAAGATTCTATTCAACACATGGGGAAAGGGATCTAAGCATAGGTAAGATAGTTTATTTACATAAATAAACTATGTGACTTATATAATTAAAAAACAGCATCTTTCTATGTTTAAAAGTCAAATTGGTATGGAAAATCTGCTTGCTTAGGGGAGAATCTTTATAGGTTAGAAGAATTTCAGGTTTTTCTAAGTGAAAATGGGTACTTTCCAGAGGGCAGTCATAGCTGTTGCTGGGAGATGTATGAATTTTGTGTATTGCTTTTTGATAATACGAATGCAGTTTATTAATGCAGCTATCACATCAGTTAATTCTTTTTTGCTTTTAATTGCATTTGTCAATTGGTCCTACAATCTACCATCTGGTAACAATCTGCATTTAAATACTGGCCTGCCTGAAATTAATGGGAGTTATGCCATGGACTTCAAGTCCAGGATTTCACTCTGCTCTCCGTCTTGCGTGACTATTGCCATTCAGGGTGTGGCAAATATACTATATTCTGCATCCTGATTTATGTGAGCATTTGCTGAGCAGATGTTAGGGAGCTAAACTCGTTCATTTCAATCCATCTTTCCTATAGCAAGTGAAAAAGTGAGGCCAGATTGGTCTCAGGTGTGATTCTATTCACTTGGGAGGCTTATAGCGATTACAGTTTCTGACGAGTCAGAAACATCGTGCTGGATTTTAAAAATGCAGCTATAAACTAAGCAAGGATTTATTACTTCTGCCCTTGTGAGTGAGCTGACCGAGCCAACGCTGCCGTTGTGCGAGTGGCTGGGGAGGGGGTGAGCGGAGGCACGGCCACGAGAGGCTGGGGGCCAGGCGGGTGTGCTGGGCTCCCAGTTCAGCTGCTGACGTGGTGCTCTTCCTTCTCCAGCTCATTGCCTCTCCCTGAAGTGGGGTCACCACCTAGGCACCTGTGGCAATGGAGAGTGCCTTTAAATGTATAAAGCACTTGAGTCCCGGTTTCCCAGGATAAGCATTGGTCTAAAGATACAAAATAAGATTAGCCCTTACCAATTAGCTTAAGAGAACAGTAAGAAAAACCTCCCTTGCCAATCTTTTTTTCTTTTTTTTTTTCAGTTGCAAAATACCTTGTGTACTTCATTAGTTCAGTAACCTTGTATGGAGGGGGGAGGGTGCTTGTCAAAAACCCAGTTTACAATGAAGACAAAATAAGAACGCATAACTGGCATATCTTAGCCAGAACCCACTGTGGGAGTCACTCCCACAGTTATGTCTGGTGCTCGCCAACTCCTACTGAGCCTGGTATTTTCCCATTGCATTGTTTTTACTGATAGCTTCCATTCAATAATAACAGGAATCTTTGCAAGGGTGAAAGAGATTAACGCTCTTTTATAATTGAGTAAAGAAGTGTTAAGTGATTTCCACAGCCACTGAAGAATGTGTAGCCTATATGATAAAGTAATCTCATCATTTTATCTTTGCTCTTTACTAAAGACAGTTGGTGAGCATTTTATCCCATGTTCACATACAAAATAAGATCTTTCCTGTTCTGAATCTTTTTTGGGGGAGGAGCAGTAAATGAGGGAGGAAGGCTGCCAGAGATAATTACTAAAATGCCCAGTTTATATATATAGTCACAAGACGAAGCTGTACAGGGTCTTGTGTCACAAAACATGGAGTAAATTTTTATGAGCAATAATAGTAAGGAAATAAAGCAGTCCTAATAGAATAAGGTAATATGTTTTTTTCCTCATGTCTTCCCAAGGAAGACTAATATGTGAGAAAAACTCTTTAAATATTATTGCTGTTTAATTGGGAAGTCCTGATATAACAGCAGTGGACAAAAGCTGAGATTGATTTCTTGCCGGAAAAGGGGAGTGTGCTTGAGATAACTCGTCTGCTCTGTGACATCCCCCACTGCAGAGGGATGTTGTCAGCCTCCGGCATTCAGACCCTTTAGACCCCCACCGCTCTGTGAGTGCGGAAGAGCCACAATAATAAATCTTTCCATCTGCTTCTGGTTAGGAGTTTGCATCTCATCCTATCCTCCACAGTGATCCATGCACTTGAGACAGCCAGGCGGGATTATTTCCATTAGCAAGAACCAAAATCACACCCTGAAAAGCCCCATCTGGTCCAAACCTGCTGTAGATTGCCTGCTGAGCAATGCAGGTCACTGTAAGATCATCACCCTGATGTCCTGTATGCTGACGAGGTCCTCTTCCCATACATTGACTGTCTTGCCGTTCCGAGCCCTCTGCGGGATTAGCCCCGCCAGTCTGAGATGGTTGTCCTTCTGCGTGTATGGCTTTCTGCAGCAGCTGTGTTCCACTGTGGCCACAGAGCTGTGCAGTAAACGTAGATTTGCGTATAGGAGCCAGAATTTATGTGTGAGCTGGACCTTGGCTTTGGAGCTGTGTGTCAACAGAGGTACAAGGATGACCACAGGCTCTGAAGGTTTGGCGTGAAGTGTTCAACTCCTCCAGTGAGCTTCCCTGGGTTGCCCTGCTTCTGTTTCCCTCCCCTCCAGCCCAGTCATCCAAGTCAGGTAATTTACGCCTACCTACTGGAAGGAAGGAAGGAGAGGTGATTGATGGTGTTGTTTTTAGCTCTTGCAAGGTGCTCGGAGGCTGCGGCGGTGACTGCCAAGTGAGAAGCTAAGCCTATAAACACCTGCAAATCTTGGTCATGCCTCAACCGTTTGTGAATTCTCTGGGAAGATTAAACACGTGGGAATAAAGCTTCATACTACATCATCTCATTCCTGAGTCTACTTAATATTTGATTAATGCAGAGATAGGAAGTTGGTGAATGTTCAGCTTAATAAGCACTTTTAAATTTGGGGCTGAAATATGCAGTTTGCATAAAAGTCATTTGATTTTTGGGGGAGTGCCTCATGAGCTCTTTGTAAACTCTGCAGAGCAGGGACCACGTGTGCAGTAGCATCTGGCCAATACAGCTTTACATGTAGTTTTTAGATCTTAATTTTCTGTGCATAAAATCATGTTACTGTCAAAATTAGTACTAAATAGTAGTTCATAACCTTGTAGAAATTGTTTGGGTTTTCTTTGTTGAAACTACAGTGTTGGGTTGGGTTTTTTTAACAGAAAAAGCCAATCAGACTAGCATGCCAGTACTTGTATTAAGGTTTCTAAATTCCACAGTGTATCTTTCAGTATGTTCCTCAGTACCCTTTCTCTTCCAAATGATCTCTAAGAGTCTGTGGAAGTGATTTCTCCTCAGTCTTTGTCTGTACTCTGTCTCTCTGTCACATATCCTTAGAAATAAGCTGTAAGGAGTGGGGTTTGCACACTGACCAGGACCTGCTTCTGCTTCAGAAGACGTAAGCTCATCAACATATTATGAGAAAAATGTAATTCTTTTGTCATCTGAAAGATGCTTCATATTACAAGTAGAAGTTCAATGTTTTTAAGAAGTGTAATAGATACTAATTGTAATACAATGGCTGACCCTTTCTGCGGATGAGCATTGACCAGCACAGGGAAGACATGTGCAGAATTACTTGTGTGTAGCAACTAATTAGACTACCTCAAATTACAAATCAGACTTAATTGATAGTTTTGATTATTCTTAAGCCCACAAATGTGTCCTAGAGTCTTAAGATAAAGTTTCGTAGGTGGATAAGCCAAATAAGTGACTGGCAGCTATCAGAAGGGAGAGATCTCATCCTATCCCCTCCTCTTACCTTGAGCTGCCTTCGGTGTTCGTGACTGCATTTAAATCAATTTAAAGCACTTAAATGCCTTTCTGTTCTGCTGAACATTCCCACAGATATTCTGGCTTGCTTTCAAAACAGTGTGGGGTGGGGTGTTGGGCTTTTTGTTGTTGTTTTTTTGTTGTTTTTTTTTCTTTTTTAAGTTCTGCTGGGATGGTAAATTGCATCAACCACCTTTGCAATTGGACAAGTGGTGGTGTCAGCACAAGGGTGGGGGTGACCTGCGCAGCTGGGGATGGAAGGGAGCGGGTTGAGAACAGGATATTGCAAGAAGGGGAGAGGGAAGCCTTCCATTTCTAGAAGGGCTGGCGTGTTAATTTGGCTCAGTTTTACCGTAGTGTTTATATACTTGTCCTTCTGTGTACTATAGACGTCCCCTTCAGAAAGCTAAAGGAGTGTGAGGAAGAGTGGGGAGATGTCCTGCCTGTTAACAGGATTTTGCATCCTTCATTTATCTAATGAATTCACTAAGGAGATATATGTATCTTTGTCTCATACTAATGTGTGAAGAAGATGTTAAAACTTGCATTAGCAGACAGAAGGCACCATAATAATAACATTAAGAACGGACCTGACCTGCTCTTGATTTATTAATGGCACTAGTGGAATTTGAGCTGATTTATCAAGATGAGACTTTATCGTGCTTAGTACTTCTACACAAATAGCCCATAAATCATTCGTCAAATACACCTCATTGAAAGTTATGGTTTGTTGTATTTTTTCTCAAACCCCTATAGGCATAGAAAAGTGTTTTGATCTGTGTTCACATGTAAGAAAGCTCTTTCTTCTCCCTCCTCTTCTTACTATATTTTTGGTTTGGTTTGGTTTTTTTTTAAAGATTAAGGGTATACTAGACTTGTACCACCAGTAGTATTAGTTTGAAAGGACATGAGTTTGTGATGCTCATATAGCATTAAAAGGCTGCATGTGAGCAGTCTGAGGTGCTCTGGGAAAGCCTGGCATCCTGCGTCACTTGGGTCTTACTGTTCCAAATGTAGTGGATTAAGCTTTTTCTGGATGTTTTCAGAGCAAGGGAATTCTGCAGTTTCAAGATGAGAACTTGTGTCTCTGATGTTACTCTATTGTCTTGCTTTGCACTTGATGTCCCAGCAGTTACATTTTTTCCCAGTGCTGTGAGTTCAGCAGTCCTCTTCCCACTCACCACCACTGGAGCTGAGAGTTATTTCAGCTCACCTACTCAGGGGTAACACACACTCCTTCCTTCACATACCTGTTCCAGTATGTCTGCATGAAGCTGCAGCCTTGATCTTGGACTCTGAAGGTACTTTCACCTACCCAACCAGGTCTAACATTGAATGTGTTTCTCAGGGCATGCTCTGTTACAAGGATGGAGATGATGATGGGTTTACTTTGCAAAAAGTACTATACAGTCTCAACTATTGCCCTCAGCCTCTCAGCTTTCCTCTGTGAGTGTGCGGTAGGTGCTACAGGAGGGTCCCCACACCTAGTGCAGGATTTGCCTCTGGAGTAGGAGCACGAGTGCTGCCTGCTCCCAAACGCACAAGGAGGCATTTATCATGGCTGTCAGCAAATGAGTGGAAAATGGCCTCATGGTCTGATAGTTAGCAAGGGATGAGGAGAGGGGAGGACAGATGGTGGCTTTGGGGTTTGTTTTTTGTTTGTTTGTTGGTTTTTTTCTGTGAACAGGAAGCAGTGTTTCTTCTGTGGACCATGCCTTGTGGAAACAACAAACAAAAGGGGAAGCACCCAGTTCAAAATGATTGACATGGGGAAGGGAAATATTTTTTTTGCCAAACGGATACATTTTGGGGATAGAAAAGTGAGTAGAAGAAATAGAATAGCCTGATCTGAATGGGTGCGAGAAGAAAAATGCAGGTTTAGAAAAAGCTATAGCCCAGGAATAAGATGGCCAAACGCACTAATCAAAATCAAAACCCTGCCTGGTAAGCGATAGAGGTGGACACAGCAGACTGAAGTTAGTAAAAATACAAGCTAACAATACCAGAAGGGAAGGATTGCCTGGAGGGCTTTTGTATTGTAACTTTTAATACCTCAAGGCGAGCCAGTGAGAAAACTGTTCACAAGAAGGGTGGATTGGCAGTGCTCTTTCCAAAATATTTTTTTTGGGCTGCTCATCTCTAGTGCCTGGTGACGTGGCTTCAAGGAAGGAGACTGCACATTTGTATAGCATGTGAGTTCATGAAACCATACTGAGCCCTGGGGGATTCTTTATACGGTAACCAAAAACAAGCCAGAGCTGCTAGTAAGGACAGTGTCCTCCAGGCAGTGCTTGTTATTCAGCAAAAATGCTTGAGCATTTCAGTCTATTTAAGGTGTTTCCTTTCCGTGGACACTTCAGTCTGCCTGCCTGTCAGCTGTCTGGGGAGTAGAAATGCTTGGATTTCTTGCTCGTGGTTGGATTGAAAGGCTTTACTACATTCAGCCCAGGAAAGCCTAGCTGTTTTGGTAGGATCTAGATCCTAGGATCTACTGGGAGGACTGTTATGCCCTTCAGCCTAGTGGGCTTTTATTCTACATGCACACCCTTGCCCCCATCTGAGCCCCTAACAGCATTTTTAGAAACTGTGTGCAGAGTATGATGTCTTTCTGGACTTGTCGTTTCCTTTTGTTGGATTATTGTGGGAGAAGGTGAGAATAAACATCTCAGTATGATGCATAAAATTTATATGCATAAAATGCATACAAAGTGTAAAATCTGAGCAAGACAACTGTAACCGTGAGAGCAATAAAGCTAACAGCGATGGATGCTTATATTGCAAACTCGGTGTGGGGATTGAGTTAACACGGGCTCGCAGGGAAAGGAGAAAGAGGATTTGGCACGGATCAGGTAGGAAAAGGAAGGAATTAACTGTTGAGAAGAAGGTAGGTGGATACGTGGATGAAGTTCCTGGAGCAGAATCCCGAATCACCTTGCATAACACTTTGGGAAAGTTGCCCATGATAATTGTACACCCCTGAATATACATACAGAAGTCAGGAAGAATTAAAAATAAACAACAAAAACATAATGTCTTAAGAAAATAAGATAAATTTATAAAACTTACAAAATATGCCTATTTTAAAACACCTTCTAAAATAACTTGGGGGACAGGACATAGTTGGCTCCATTTCTCTTTATTTTGAGCGTTTATACCCATAGATAGGCTTCATACAGGAGTTTTAAGCTACTGTAACCATAAAACAGAAATTGGGAATGTGAAGAGGATAAAAGTACTCACTTTACCTAATTTAGACCGCTGACAGAGGAGGTCAGATTCCCCAGGCTTCCTCCAGAGCCGGTGGAAGGAGGGCCGGGCCAGTGGCTTTTCGAGAGGATCTAAAGCTCATAGAAACTGAAACAGCCACCACGAGTTTCCAGGCTTGACCTTAGAGAAGAATCTAGGTGAACTATTTTTAGTGCCTGTATCAATGTAATTGTATGGCAGTGAATAGTGCTGACCTAACGAGGTGATTAGAAAGTAAACTCTCTACTTACCTGGTAGTAATTGGGATCAGTTGTTTTTGTGTGACTAGTTTATGTATTGCCAAACAAAAATATGCTGCTAAGTAAGTTGTGTGTAAATAAAAACTGGGCCATTAATCCTGATGTAACATCTTATCGTTTGTGAAAACCTGACCACCGATCTTTAGAAGTTACTCAATATATAAGAAAATGCTCTTGGATTATCTCAAGATATGCATGACCCACTGAGAGCACCAGTAAACGTTCACTTTTTGATGATCTTGTTATCATAATCTCTTACTGTCTTTAGATGAGTAACTTAATAACAAGGTTTTCTTAGGTTTCCATAACAGTTTTTTGGATGCTTTTTTTAGTGAGCAGTTCAGTAGAAGAGACTAGGGGGAGGAAAAAAGTGCCAGAAACACAACCCCAGTGGTGTCTTTTGGAAATCTCTTAGCTGTCTGGATCAAGCGGTATGCTAAGCTGCGGCACCCGTAGCCTTTAGCTCAGCATCACTTCAGAGTGCGGTGGCAGGAGGTGGCTGGGACCGCGCGGTCCCCTCCCTTGGCAGCAGCTCTGGAGGGAGACGTGCTGCTCAGGACGGGAAGAAAGGAGACTCCAGCAGAGTACAAACACAACTCCAAAAAGCTGACTTTCATTTGAAGGCACTCAGACCAACAAACATACAGGTGCTTGTGTCTTACCGGGGAACCAGGAATGACGCATAAGCCAACGTGCAAATTGAGCTGCGGAATTTTTCCCAGTGGGGTCGTGCAGTTCCTGTACAAAATCTCAGCTTTCTGGAGTCAGAGCACTGACAAAAACTGTCTGTGATCAATCTAAGCAAGGAATAGTTACTTGGCAGGAGGTGCTGAATTAGACCTTAAGTAGAACATAGTGAAAGTTACTCAACTGACCTTCGCAGCACGGTGAAACAGGAGAGAAGTCATTATACGCACCCTTCATATCCCTGGGAAACTGGGATGGAGTGACCTGACCAAAATTGCGTTGCTTTGTGCTCTCAGCTTTATCAACTGCCCCGGCAAGAATAAAGGGGAAAGTGTGAATTGCTTATTTAACACTTAGCAGGCAATTAGTTATTTAGAGAAGAGTTGCAATAAAAAAGACCCTGGTGTGGATGTAAAGGCAGGATCTTTGAAGTCGGGCTGTGATTCTAAGTTATGCATACTTGTGGTGGGGGGAATCTTCCTATCTAGTGTGTTTCCAAAGTTCAATTTGTTAAAAGACAGCTATATTTAATTTTAAAGGGAAGCTGTTCTGAATGCCTAAGCACATACGTCACTCTCCTCATTCAAAATTGCGTATTTAAAAAATCAAGTCAAGTTGGACTGCTGGGCTTTTGGTTCCAGCCTTTATGAACTTGAAACAAGTTCATGGGGAAGCAAGCTGGAAATGTGGGATTATAGCTGAGTTGCAGAGCGAGCCAGCTCCTTCTCCTCCTTTTTGTTCTAGAGAAAGGATTTACATTTGTTCCTGTATGAAATTTAAGTGCAGACAGATATGCAGGCAGAACTTTGTATCTAACCAGGTAGATGGATTTACAGAAACCGAGATTACATTTCTCAAAATCTTGACCTAGAAGTGTTGTAGCAGAATTTTGCCACTGAAAGTCAATAGATTTCTTTTGTCCCTCTGGAAGATGCTCTGAGGGCTGAACTTCTGGTAAAAGCTTTGGGATTTTATGTACTGCGCACATTGCAAACTCCAGAGTTTTTCCTTTTATTCTTTTCTTCCCAAGTTAATGAAAGCATACAAAACCCTTTGTGATGAAAAGCTCTGGGCTTCTGTGTTCTTAGGAAAAGCAGATGACAAGGTACTCACTCGATCAGTGGAAGACCAGGAAAGCAGAAGGAGAGGAAAAACCTCTGTATTTGCTGCTGACATAGACAGCAAAAATAACAGGATTTACAACTGCAGAAGAAAATCATGTAACTGTCCCAAAACTTTCATAAAGGGCAGTATAAATTATTAAGAATCAGGTATCAGTTAAAAATGGCGTCTGAAATAAGCTGTTTTCTGGAAAGTGGAGATTCCAGTTTAAAAAAAATCTAGAATGGACAGAGCAGTTTGGTTTGCTACCTTAGCTGGGGGAAGTCCTAGACTGTCCCCCCAGGTCTCCCCGGCAGGAAACCCACTGTGAGCCCCAGAGAGGGGAGATGGACATCCAGCGTGCTGGGGGGGAGGCGTGGAGCTTGCATGCTAGTAATTGCCAGTGACTAGATCTGGCCCCTAGAGCTTACATTGCACATGTGAAAGAGGAAATTTTGTCTTGTTTGAACTGGGACTCGCCGTTCAGGGTGGGGGGATTCATGCTTTTGCTCTTCTAGCTATGCTTTGCGTAACTCTGGCTGTACCTCGTTTTCACCAGCTATAAAATAGCAAAGATAATTATATTTCATCTTAAGGAGTTATGTAAATGTACAAATGACAGAAGTATGATACAGATGGTAAATATGTGGGGGAAAAAAGTTAGGAAACGCATTACCCTAAATCTTTACGTATTGTACCTACTGCGCCCACAGAAATACATTTGGCTAAAAACAATTGTTCTGTTGAACTGAAATGAAAATCTTTCTCATTATTAAACCAATGTTCACTGGTTTACAACGTGACTGGTTACGGGTTTCTCCTTTGGAGAAAAGATCAAACATTTTGGAAAGGCATATTACCTTGACTCGTGTGCTGCTGTATGCCACCACTGAGGAGCCTATTGCAAAGTCCCCGCTAGACAATGAAGTCCCTTCTCTTGAGGTTAAAATAAGGCAATCATAAAAAGGTACGCAACCTGTAAGTGCACTTTGAATTGTATTTCTCCTGTCTTCAGAGCCCATAAATAGAATGGAAATTCAAGAAATGAACATTTCTTACCAACAACATTTAAAGACAGCATGTTCTCTTATGTAAGCAACATGTTTTCAATAAATTGTTTCAAGCTGTACAAATGTGTTTGCCAATCCTCAAAGCAATCATTTGCAGCCAGTTTTTTTGGATGATAATAAGATTAATGATAAAATAACATTGAAAACAATTTTAAAATAACCTTAGGGATTTAATACAAATCCATAAAAACAAGGAAATTCTGAGTTAAGGCAGCCAGAGTGTATTTAACTTAGTCTTGTTTTGCTTCCCAACTACAGCACATATGACCGTTCGTTAGGCGATAAAATAAAAGTACAAACCATATGTGCTATTTGAAAGAGCTTTAAGCACAGCAGTGCTAAGAGGATGCTGTGTTTAGCTTAATTGCAAGCGGTTCTGTGTGTTTCTTAGAACGGCTCAACAGTTTTAAAGAAAATATTATGTATTTTATTTCCTCCGCTTATTTTTTAATACTATGTGACTAACATTACATCTAGTTGTCATCAACTTTTTCCAGGGCCTGAGTTCACAGTGTAATAGTGATTAGTGTAGCTAGACTTCACTTCTCCTGAAATAAAAGGTATTAATCGGTGTATAATACATCACAATGAAAGGCTTAATCTTATCATGAAATCATGATTATCTTTGTATTGATATAATATCTTTGCTATACAAATATTTGCTGTAATTATTGTGCTAACGATGGTTGTACTTTTTCAAGATAAAATGTACTCATAATTTCATACTAGTTTTGTTCACGTAAACAATCAAGAGAGAAACCCACAGAAAGACTAAGCTGATACTGAAATACGTCTGATCAAATACTTTTGGGGAAATGAATGTGCCTGTTTACATCATATAAAGTTTCATCTGGGTGGGCAACTTTCTAGAAATACTACGTCAAAAGAATATTACTCTAAGTCAGTCCTCAGTCAGGAAAGTCCCTTTCCCATCGTAGCTGTGTAACTGTGCTCCCCCACGGAATGCAGGTTCAGATATGGGCTGTGCGAGATCACTTTTTTCCCACGTTGCAGGTAGTCTTTATCTTATATGTTCCCTATTCCTCGAGTGCCTGACTCTAAGAACTGAAACAGATTTACAGGAGTCTGAGAACACACAGCTACAGCTGTGTCAAGCCATATGCTCAGAAAAAAAAAAATAAAAAAAATCAAATTTTACTTCTTGACTGAATACCCAAAAACCAATGGATACGTTTGGCTTTAAACTTCGTATATCTCAGATGCAAATGTGTGTAATGTGGATAATAATGCCCACTCTGCATGGGTTTTATACTTTTTTTTTTTTTTAAAGGAGAGTTTTTATGCCAAATTTCTGAAGCTTATGAAAGATGCAAACAAGGAATATTCAGCTGTGTAGTTGTACCGACAGTAACAGCACTTATTGTCAGGCCAGAAACTTAGAAACTTTAAATCTGCTGCACAGGCCTGCAGCTTGATCTGAAGGAGCAATTATTAGTGGTATTAGGTTATAAACCTGCCTGACACAGAAAAGCCTTATGAAGTCTAGTGTGCTCGTTGCAGACAGCAGCTCTGAAGAGTTAAATTATGAAGTTCTGGCAAGTTTCTACTGAACATGTGTAAACTGCAGTTTTTCATAACTATATTTCACTTGATTTTCAAAGGACAACCCTGTAACTCACACCACCCCCCACTCCCCACCCCGAATTTCTAGTTGCTGCTCAAAGCTACGTGTATGCTAGATTTTTCATGTGGAAGATTTAGTGTCAGGAATATAGCATCTCTCTTTTCAGCTGCATTCTTGGAAATTAGTATGGGTATTGGCAAAGAATTTTGTTTTAAAAAAGAAAAAAAAAAAAGACTGAAGAAGCCTCATGGGAGGAAAAAAATCAGGTCAGAGTTAAAACTGCAAAATTACAGGCAATGCAAAAAGGGGTCTTATAATGACAAGGCTGGGGCAGCTAACATAATAATGATCCTACTATATTAGCCTGTAATTAGATCATTTCCTTCTGAGAAGGCCAAGAAATAAATCCCCATAAATACGAGCCGATGTGACACCAGTGCTGAGATAATATCATGCCTCGCAGAAGCCGTTGCCTGAAATCCAAAGACGTAAATGTATATAGAGAGAAACTCCCATCACGGGTCTGAATGAACAGCACTTTTCAACGCCACCTTCTGAAGCAGGCAGGCACGTGAGGCAAAGGGAGGTGTGACATAATTTGCCCCCCTGTTGCCCATCAGAGGCACAGCCAAAACGGAATCCAACGCAGCTTTACACCAGGCCCTGATCTAATTGTGATGTACCCACCAGAGACTGGATGTTTGGACATGCATGTGACAGAAATGGAAGACACAGTTGTCCTTTTCACACTCAGAGTTGGGGACATAGAAACCTCCTGGAAGCTATGAGCTGCAACCTGTTATTTCAGAAGACAGTACTTCTGAAGGGGTGTCATACATTGATGTCACAGGCAGCGTCGACTGAGTTTGTGGCGTCACTACAGTGTCATCACTTTAGGTGCCACAGACCTCGTGGAAATGGACCATCTTAAAGCTTTGCAGAGCTCAGCGTTGTGCTGTAGGGGGCTGAACAAAACACCACCGTCTGGGCAAGACATAGGACAAGCAGGGAGCAACCCTGCATTTGGATTGCCAAACGCTTCCCACTGTGAAAACGTCTTTTGACCTATCTGGGAAAGCTGCAGTTCTCCCTTTGTGTGTGGGAAGCTGCCGCAACTCAAGCGGGGAGAGCACCTCGGAGCCAGAGGAATGTCTCAGGTGCGGCCGAGGCACACGCTGGTTTACGCTCAACTTAAAACTCTGCCTCTGGCAGAATCGGAGGCGCCAGGTTAACCAGCGAGGATGACCTGGCCAAACAGCTTATGGCTGAGAAAGAGGAAGGTCTTTTGCTGCTTCTCCCCTTCTTTTCGCTCCTGGCCATACTCTTCCACCAGTTCAGTTTGTGCCAATGCCGGCACCTTCATGCTGTGCTCGAATTCGCTAATTTGGCAGAAAACTGCTGCTACAACAAGAACTGATTCGGTTCAAGGGAAGATCCAGCAAGTGGGACAGCCAGCGCAAGGAAAGAAGCAGCATCGTGCAAGCAGGAGGATGGAGGAGAAGGGATGGGGATGGAGGGGAGAGCAAATTCTCCTTCTCAGTGGCTGTGAAACTTTGCTGCGGCTCAGCCTTTTAGGAAGTTGTGCTCCCAGGCCAGACCTAAACAACAGCGTTTAGTCAGCTCGGAGCTGTGGGAACACACATCTTCTCGAGGGACATGGGTAGAGAGATTCGAGCTCGATATCCTTGGCAATTTCTTCGACTTCATCACTTTGACACAGGATGATGTATGTTGGGGAAAGAATAACCCCTATCATAAATCTTCTTGGGTTATTAATTATACTTGTTCAATTATATGGCAGTAGCGCATATCAGAATTCAGCCCTGTTCTTGACAGTGGCTTATTACTGAGTCTTCAGACATTAAAAAAAACCCAGGAAATAACATTCAGAAAGCAGATCATTAGATGAAATATATTTAGGATGTGCTGAAATGCTTGAAAACGCAACTTTTGAGGTGGTTGTGAGAGTCCCTAATTTAGTCCTCTTGTGTTGTGTGCATTACATTACCTTCTTCAGTGGCATTATCTCATCATTATCTTTCCTGCAGCTTCCCTTCACATGCAAAAATTAAAGATTCCGTGTAGGCTTTGGTGGCTAATAAGTAGGTCGCCAGCTGAATTGTGAAGACTATCATACAGCTATCGAGCTCTTTGAACAGTTAATTCTGTACTTAAAGGCAGACTCTGGTGGAAAAAAAATATAGTTTTTACCTATAAAACTAATGATGTTATCACAAAGCTTGCATGGAAGGGGGCTGAACAGCAATTGTATAGGCAATCTAAGTTTGGGCAATACCTGGGTTTAAGAGAGCTTGATTTTGCCATCTTGATTGTGTGGGTGGAGCCTGCACAATTGCTTGTGTGTCATTAACGTTACAGAAAGGAATAACCATTCAAAAGGTCTTTCCTATGTGTATTGTGTTCTCTAGTCCGTGAGGATTAACTCCTTTCTAGGCAAAGCTTCAAAAGGGAAAATTATGTACTATTAAAATAACTCATTTTAGAGCTTCATATTTTCACTTAGATCTTAATCAAGCTATTATTGTTATTAAAATATTCTGAAGTGAACTCAGATTTCATAAATATGGATATTCTTGTTCCAAGAGGCTTTTGCGTGCAAAGCAAGTTAGAAATGTGCATACAGCCTCTAATGGGACTTATTGGTTCCCATAGTATTTGTTTACAGTTTCTTCAGTGACTCAACTGGAGACCCTAACGATCTCTGAAGTCTTTGCCACGTTTATTTCTCTGACATCTCATAAAGGCCCAATTGCAAGAGAGTCTCTTTCTAACTCTCTGTGTACAATTTTCTCAAGATTGTCAGAAAGATGCATTAAAAATCTGAGTTAAATTGGCAAAGCAAAATTAAGTCACTTGGGATAAAGCTCCTATTGGGCGTTCAAGTCCCCTTTTTTATGGGTAAGTATTGCAACGTTCTCACAACAAGGATGGATTGTGCCTTTTAGGATCTTTATTTTTTGGGTTTTTTTGTAGTTTAAAACCATCTTTTAATGACTACCTAGTATACCTAGGATTTTTTAATTGAGCTTTATGGTAACCGTCATCTGTATGCTCATAAGCCCAGCAATTCTGTCCTCTTTGCTTGCTTTTGTGGCCTTTCAGTAGCTATTAGTGAAAAGCTTGGCATACACAAATACACAGAAATCTTTTAACTTAAGCTAAAATGGGAATAACCATTTCCCCCACTTTCACACACACTTAGGCCATTCCTTCTCCCCAGCATCAATTTTGCCCCTGACCTTTGGTTCCATTAAAGCGCATTTGTGATGGACGAGCCTGTAATATCTAATGTATTCAGGACATTACACACCAGGCAACAAACCACAGGAGGAGGCTGGGAATCACTAGATTTCTCTCTTCAGGGTGTTCCGATTGCCTTCAGCCATCCAACAGCCTTCCTCTGCTACGTGCGATAACTAACAGTCTCTCGTGTTAATGTTTGTTTTCCCCCTTCAGTTCATTGCTGAGTCTGTCCCCATCGCCTTTTCTCTGTTATCCATTGAGTGCCTTCTAATTTTCTTTTCTTTTTTTAATTAATGCTGCTTCTAGTTAGCCTAACAAGTGAAAAACGTGTGTGACGCAGATCTCTTCCCTCCAGGTGACCACTGTGAGTTTGTAAGCTACGGCGGCTTTAGAAAGCTGCAGGCGATGTGGCTTTGGGACATCTGGTAGCTCGTGGCTGCCCACAGCACAACAGGCTAATACCAGTGCGAAGCAGAGAAGCCTAAACCCAGTTTCAGTTCCCACTTACCCCCTTTGAATCTGAAATAACTCACTCCTGATTTATAGGGATGCAAAGGAGAATGGAAATGAGCCAGTAGCTAAGAGCTCCTCTTGCTGGAGCTGTTACGTGTGACGCCAGTCGGCTACGGGGTTTCTTTTGGCAAAGACTTTTACAGCTACAGAGTTGCTGAATACATCCGATGCACTGAAAGAAATTATTTAAAAAAAAAAAAAATTATGGAACTGGCTTGTTGGAATTGCTGTTTAAATGAAGTAAAAATGCTGGAATAACTATAAAATACTGGGTTTGCTGACTGAATGTGAAGTGAACATAGGAGATAGTTGAGGAAAATAAGCACTATGATAATAAAAAGAATGGGTATACTGGTTTTGGCTGGGATAGAGTTAATTTACTTTGTGGTAGCTTGTATGGTGCTTTGCTTTGGATTTGTGACCAAAACAGTGTTGATAACACCCCAGTGTTTTAGCTGTGGCTGAGCAGTGCTTGCACTGCTTTCTGTTGCTTTCTGTTTCCCATGCTGCCCCACCAGCGAGTAGGCTGGGGGGTCACTGGGAGTTGGGAGGGGGCACAGCTGGGACCCATGGCGTTGTGCTCAGCAGTAAAACCTGGGCGAAAGCAGGAGGAAGGGGGGACTCTGAGAATAAGGTGTTTGTCTTCCCAAGCAACTGTTAGGCGTGATGGAGCCCTGCGTTCCTGGGGATGGCTGAACACCTGCCTGCCAGTGGGAAGTAGTGAATGAATTCCTTATTTTGGTTCACTTGCACACGCAGCTTTTGCGTTACCTGTTAAACTGCGGTTATCTCAAACCACGAGTTTTCTCACTTTTTCCCTTCCCATTCTCCCTGTCCCGCCTGGGCAGGGATGAGTGAGGGGCTCGGGTGCCTACTGGGGTTAACCCACAGCAAAAGGATAACAGAATTAAACTCCTGGCTGGGTGCAATTCTAAACCACTCCGGAGTCCCAGGAAGCAATGTTCTCCAGATGCTGTTTTAAACGGGACAGGATATAGCCCCAGGACCACAGAACTGCTGAGGCTGGCAGTCACCTCTGGAGGTGGTCTTCTCCGACCTCCTGCTCAAAGCAGGGTGAACCAGGGCAGGCTGCCCAGGTCCATGCCTGTGGGTTTTGATATCTCCAGGGATGGAGACTCCACACCCTCTCTGGTCCCTCTACAGTTTTGTTTGGGAATAGCTCATAACAAGAGCTAAACAGAACATACTCAAACATACTGTTTTTCCAGGAATTTAGGAAACATTAATTTCTATTTTTCAAAACAAAATTCCAACCTTAAACTTGCCTCAAATAGATTAAACATTTTAGACCAATTATTGCTGACTTTGAAAGGGTACATTACATGCAAAATGGATGGTAACGTCGCTTCTTTATTCACTCCCCAATCGAGCTACTCTAGAATAATGTTTTCTCCATTTTCTCTATTTGCTGTCTTTAGTGACCTTGCTTTAGCAACCTTGAAAGTATAATGGGCCAAACTCTGTGCTGTCATACATGGGATTGATGCCACTAATAATAGGTCTTTTTTCAGTGATCTTGACAGAGGCTTTGGTCCAGTGTTTCCCAGCAGTGCTGCAGAAGTCATGCACCTGCTCTCATTTTCAGTGCATCACAAACTCAGGCGTAAATGTTCCGTGCAGTGCAGAAGTACAATTATTATTTTTTTTTAACATTAAAACAAAAAAAAGCATTTTCTCTCTTTGACAGTCAAATGGCTACCAGATTAAAATGTTGTTGAAAAAGCTTTTCTTGTAAAACTAGTAATATGATTATGGAGTATTTCGCCGATGAGTAATGGATTGGAATTCATACCTATTGGCCAGAAAGTTGATTTTCCTCATTTACACCACTGTAGCACTTCCAAAACCTCTTTTATGTTGTAGGTCCTGTTATGCCATCAACAGAGGAAGACATATACCCTGCCCCTCCTAAAAAAGCCCTTACGGTCTATAAATGAAATGAGCACAGAGAGACCCCTGGGGATAAAAAATAAAGATTTTAAAAAAGAAACAGAGCTTGCCATGGCCCAAAAGATTTGGATCCAGATTTTCCAAAATTCAGCATTGTTTTAGAGCTGAGTACTTACCCCACAGCCAGTTTTAATTTGAAAATTAATTTCCTCCCCCCTTTTTTTTTTCTCCCAAGGTCTTCTTAAATATCTTTAGTAAATTAAAACTAAGTATTGCCAGCTCTACCAACAACTTTGCCTTTACGGATATTCCATGAATAACTTCTACTTAACAGAATAAAGTAAAAAAGTAATAAATTCAACCTTTCTTTCTCCCACTGTGCAGTCCACTCCCTTGCACAGAGTCCAGACCACCCACATCATGAATGAATGCTCTGATCTTGCCCTCCAACCACCTGGAACTGGATAACTGCCTTTTAAAATAGACTACACCCTCTTTTACTTCCTAATGTCTCAGGTATATTTTTCAGTACTTAAACACTTTGCTGACAAGGGCAATATCTACTCTACTGCTATAATTATTACTGCAATGTTTACCATCTGGGGAAAAGGAAAAATACAGGACAAAAGCTATCAGCACACAAAATTTTCACTAAACTAAAATTACGCCTCATTATCCATTTCTGCACAACAAGAAAGTCCAGCGTTTGATAGGGAACCCAAGGAATCAGGCTTGCACACCTGTAATTCCTGTGGTTCTGGAGCCTGCGGAAATTTGGGGGTACATAACCTCTTGGTTCAGAAGACTTGGTGTCACTGCTTGGTGCTTTAGGGGAAACTGATCCCTTGAATTTGCACAACGCCCTGGTGATTTGGGCCTCACAAATCTGCAAACAAATGTTCTGGAGAATTGACATCTCTCAGTGGCTGTTGTCACTCACACCACTCTTAGGTATTGGACAAGAACCAGTCTTGTCATTCTTAGGACTTCTGCTCTGAAAGAGGGGGAATGTCCAAGCTTGACGAGGTTGGGATGAGATACCTGAGAAGCAGCACCATGAACTGTGAATGGATCTCTCTGTCTCAAGGGTCTGTAGGGGACTTCAGCTTCCTGACTCCTTGGCATACCCACTGAGAACAGAAAACAGGCTAGAATGATAGAACTATAATTATCAAAACATATCTAAATGGTCCATTCCCATCTGCCTGACAACTTCGGAGTGAGGTCTGGGAAGAAAATTACCATCTATGCCCTGGGAAGGAAAGAACTTTAATTTCATCTCTGTTAAAAGTGCACCTGTGGGAAGGTCCAGAAAGAAGGGTCCTGCCCTTCACCAAGACAAACTCATGAAAAATAGCAATTATCTATGGAAATACCATTATGAGTTTCTACCTAGGAGCCTCCATTTCTAAACATTGTCAGGGCATCAGCAATCATGATTATCCACCATTTCTCTACTTCTGACCTTTGTTACATGCAGAGAGAACAGCAGAGTTTTTTTAGAAGATAATTTCTTCTAGTGATACGCAGTGCAGAAGGGAGAGGATTAAGGAAAATAAGAAACTGCTGATAAAGACATCAGAAGTGAAATACTGATCAACACCTAACTACATAAATAAAAGATCATTTACTGTAAAGGATGGACTTTGATCTTAAAGTCAAATTCAACCATCATGTAACATCAATAATTGACCCTAAGGATTTGTTTGGCTTTTATTTTTCAAATGTTCTCATCTTGTTTCTGGAAAAAAGATGTGATAACAGATTTGCAATGTGCCTGACCTACATTCTTCAAGTTTATAATGGCCCAACCTAGCCCGCATTCACATTCCAGTGTCTCCTCCTGAATAAACCCAAGCACCTTCCAGATGTGGTTTGATACACTGATTATACTCTTGCACTGCAAAAGTTATATCAAGATTTCTTGATCACAAGCGTTAGTTTTTATTTAATTTAGGATTTTGCCTTCCAGTAAACTCATCTTTTCGTAGTGACAAAGCCAGTTCTACAAGGTGCAAACTGGAAGCCCTTTGAGGTTGATTTGCTGCCAGTATACGGGAGGAGTCAGTCACTGCTGCATTAACATCAGGAGGAGATATGGGTTGAGAGGATTGCAGACCACCATCAAGCCAAAGAAAGGGAGGAGGGAGGAACACAAACAAACTTGGAATTTTCTGAAGTAATCCTTTGTTGTATCCTGGCTTATCTGTTTTGTCTTCAGTTTAAAAACTCGATGGGATACAGAAATGTCTACATTTGGGGATTCATGTCACAGTATTGTCACAAGAATTATAATTCAGCACTGACGAAACAACGCCAGCTATGATGACTTTACCTGGAGACAGAAAGAAAAATATTTTTTAATGCATCAGTACCTGTTTTAATGTGTTTTAAGGTAAAATTCAGCTCCCCTTACACTCCCCTTTAGAAAAATATGTTAGCTATTCATAGGCCTAATGTTTTAAATTTGTTCCTCTCATTATGCATGCAGAAGGCTAAACGATATTTAAGATTGGGTTAATTTATACAGTTTTTGCTGATATGTCTAAAAATATAACATGTTTTCCCAGACTAGATAGACGCTTATTGCAACACAGCATTTTAAGCTGCATTCCATTGCTGGAGCACTTCTCCTATGAAGACAGGCTGAGAGATTTGGGGATGTTCAGCCTGGAGAAGAGAAGGCCCCGGGAGGCCCCCTTCCAGTACCTAAAGGGGGGGGCTACAGGAGAGATGGGGAGGGACTCTTTATCAGGGAGGGTAGTGACAGAATGAGGGGTAAAGGTTTTAAACTAGAAGAAGGTAGAGTTAGATTAGATTTAAACTGGAAGAAGGTAGCTTTATATTAGATATCAGGAAGATTTTTTTCCAGCGAGGGTGGTGAGGCACTGGAACAGGTTGCCCAGAGAAGCTGTGGATGCCCCATCCCTGGAGGTGTTCAAGGCCAGGCTGGATGGGGCTTTGAGCAGCCTGGTCTGGTGGGAGGTGTCCCTGCCCATGGCAGGGGGGTTGGAACTAGGTGATCTTCAAGGTCCCTTCCAACCCAAACCATTCTATGATTCTATGATTCCACTGCTTGGAAAAGATGTACTTAGTCCTTTGGAAAAGATCTCTGGGAAGTGAGAAATTAAAAAATGCTAGCCTCATCAATTTTTACAGCCAGTATGTTTCCCTTTACTTAATGGTTGCCAAGAACTTTTATCCACTAAGAATATACATATTTACATATATTCCGTTCATTTACACAGATCTATACATTTTGAGTTTGCCAGCAGTTACCGGACTGCAGAATCACTGTTCCACAAAATACTACTAAGCTGATGCCTCAGATCCTACAAGACCATCCATATAAATGGAAGCTAACATGTTTTTAAGCAAATTTTATTAGATTAGCTGGCTGCTGAAGGGGAAAAAATTAGAAATCTTTCTGAAATTACAAAAATTAATTTAAAACACTTTATCTAAATTTAACAGCCCTTATTCTGATATGCTTCTCTTTATGGCATGACCCTTGCTTACATTTAAAAGTGAGATGAGTCTGGTGATATAATATTGTGATAATATAATACCTTCCTTTCTAATAACTGGAAATTCATGGTATGCTCTATGTTTATATTCAAATACATTTTTCACTGAAGATTGTTTTTCCTTTGGTATCCCTCAGACTTTCTTTATGTTCCTTCTGTAGTACTTTGCTATGTGAGCTGCACAAAGATTTCGGATACGAACCTTTACCAAATGACTTGCTTTCACTTCTCTACTGGTTGTCCCCTCCCACCTTGCTATGATAAGCTTTTTATAGTTATTTACATTGCTACCTCTGATACAATCAAAGTATATGTCCGTGGCTGCTTAGGTCTGCAAACAGAGTCTATCTTTTTCTAGCAGTGTTGCTAACATTAGCACTCTTCTTTTTTTTTTACTAACCAGAAGGCACCCGAGGATATTTGCCAGCACCACATTTCAGATTATCCAATTTTCTTCCTTTCAACAACATTAACTTCTTGTAATTCACATTCACAAGGCCCTGTGGGAAAAGCAAGCCTTTTCTCAGACATTTTGAGATGTCATGTTTTTACTTTAGCTCTAATTTTTGTAAGGGAAACTAGCTGAACATGCTGTTCCTGGTTTTTCCCCAGTTTCTTTGGAACGTCCTCCTTGGCTAGCCATCCGTGATTCCAAGCTAGCTGAATCTGTTATTTATAGGGACTTTTTGCTTGCCTTCTACTTTTATTTAGAATAACTCATTTGAATTTTCTTTCTGCCACATTCGGCGATGGCTCCTTGCTATCTGATTTTATTGACTCAAGTATTCGTTGCACTGTGCCAGTGACTGACAAAAAGAATAGCGTGCCATTTTCATCTCGTAACTTGCCCGGTTGTCAGCTGCTGAGAGTGGAGCCTTGTGATGAGCTCAGTGAGGCACTTGGAGACTGTCCCTGCCGGTGCTTTCTGTGGACGGTACTGAACACAGCTCACTTCAGACCTGTTAGGGAAACTTCCCCTCAAAGGTGCTCCCTGCCCTTTTCGGTGACGCATCTGTGATGTCACAGCAGGCGCTGGATCATACCGAGGGATGACAGTTTGGGTTCTGTTGTTCACTTCGCTATATGCCGGGTGCAGTTCGCTCAGCTGAACAGAAATTATTTGCATGCAGTATCAAGGAAATCAGACAGCTCTTACAACTCCTCTGCTCCTGTCTCCTCAGGGAGCGCAACTCCTTTCATCCAGCCGGTTAGCCAATTCCCAGACACCTACACAGCCAGCTACACAGGACCCAGAGAGATCAATATTTTGTTTGCCAATTGCTTTTCACAACAAGCTTGGTCTTTGCCTGGTGCTTTCCCAGGCTCCCTTTTCAGAAAAGCAGACACCACTTCCTCCTGTCAGTTTGGTGGCTCACGAGGTTGGGTCCAGCTCTGCTCCTGCCGGGGACCGAGCAGCTACAAGCTGTCCATGGGATCCGCAGCGTGCAGTTTGCATCAGGTGATGGTGACGGCAGGCCCCAAGCCCCATACTTCTTTCTTCCTTCAAGAAACAGGTGTCTGGCCTTCAGATCCATACTTTCTTTTCCGACCTCCTACACTACTAGCAGGTCTGCTGAGGTGGTCAAAATGACATCTCTGCAGTATCTCCAATAGGATTCTAACACCAACTGGGTTCTTATCAGAAATATACTGTGATTTCCAGTTGGGTGTGATAAAAACAAGCTCTTCTTTTTTTCATGCTGTTTTTGTGGTAGTCCTTTGCATATCTACTAGTTGAAAAGAAGTTCCAACTATTCCATACAGCTCTTCTGTTCTACATCTATACATCTAATATCTATATGGGGGTTGTTCAGTCTGGAGAAGAGAAGGCTCCAGGGAGACCTTATAGTAGCCTTCCAGTATCTGAAGGGGTCCTACATGAAATCTGGAGAGGGACATTTTACAAGGGCATTTTGTGATAGGACGAGGGGGAATGGCTTCAAACTGGAAGAGGGGAGATTTAGATTAGATATCAGGAAGAAATTTTGCACTCTGAGGGTGGTGAGGTACTGGAACAGGTTGCCCAGAGAAGCTGTGGATGCCCCATCCCTGGAGGTGTCCAAGACCAGGCTGGATGGGGCTTTGAGCTACCTGGTCTAGTAGGAGATGTCCCTGCCCATGGCAGGGGGATTGGAACTAGGTGATCTTTAAGGTCCCTTCCAGCCTAAACCATTCTATGATTCTATGATAAATATAAGCTTCCCTCACACAGAAACTTCATAGTGCATATTATGACATTAATTATTTGTTTGCACAAGTTCAGAACAGTCCATATTTCAGTGCAGATGTCACTACATTTTCCTTCCCCCACATGTTTGGTTCAGCACTGTCTTAACACAGCTGTGCCTTCCACAGTACAATCTGTCATGCATTTGTCTTGCAGGGGAAAAGTCTTATCACCCAGTGACACACACAGATTATTTTATTCTTGGGAGTTTGCTTTGGTTTATTTTGTCCCAGTGGAAAAAAAAAAAAGCAGTTTGTGGATGCCACTGTGTCAGTCACCTTTCCTTCAGCAATATGTACTCCATCAATGGAAAGAAGGGACGATTCTTTTAGGTACTCTTCTGCTAGATGCTACTTGAGGTAGTCTCATCCTCTCAATGTGACAGCCAGCTGATTCGACCACTCTCTTGGGAAACTTTAACAGTACAAAACCACATTTTCCTGTTCATTTTTTTTCCTCTGGAAAATTTATTTTAAAATAGTGCGCTGCCACACACCAGTGCAAAACATGGATGCCAGCTTCTAACAGCTTTAGTACATATGCGTTATACTGAGGTGTACTGTTTAAACACAGATCTCCTCTGGAATGATGTATACTTTGAATCATGTATGTCTGAAATGCTGACTATTACTCGAAGTCATCAGAAATCTCTCTATTTGGCTAATTTCATGGGATTTCTAGTAGAAGGGGCTGAGTGACCCCAGTTTAAGGTGTGCCAAGAAACACTCCTCTGTCTCTGTAGGCCCTGTGTGTGTCTGCTCGCTCCAGAGAAGCAGCAGAGATGTGAACCTCCTGTGCCCTTCCCTCGTGGGTCAGCCTCGGAATCTCGCGTCTTTGCCCCAATGGAAAGGCAGAGGTGCTGAATTGCCCATCTCCATCCTGTGGAGTGAGGGGCTGAGACTCTCTCTCTCTCTGCCACCCAAATCAGCGTGGCCAAGAAACATTCCCATCCTGCGAGGAACACGGACAACACAAGAAGCAGTAGAGTAAGAGGAGAGTGGACCGGTGGGGGTGGCCCTTCCTGTGGCTGTAGAGTCAGCAGCTTCACTTCACAGCTGCCCTTGCTTCCCCTCTTCCCAGAACAGAGCAGGCTTCAAAGCACAGCATAATTAACCAGAATAAGTAAAGAAATTTACTTAGTTTGGATTTGATCAGAGCGTTTCCAACCAAATTTGGCATGTTGGTTGTCCTTTCTGGGGAAAAAAACCCTGCAAAAACAGCCTTTCTTGGGAATACACCACATTTCCAGATGGCATACCCTCTGAAAAATAGGAAATAATCTTTTTCATATAGTACAAATCCCACATGGAAGAAATCAAAATATTTCCCATGTCCTTGAGTGAGTCTGAAAGGAAAGATCTAACTGTCACCTGCCAGTCAACCAAAGAAAGGATCAGATCTTGATCTGATTAGATCAAGACCGTGCATTTATTAGTCCCCGTCGCCCTGGGCAGAGCTACCGAGCGCAGGGACAGAGAAGGGGCGATACCTGGGGTCCATCAGCCCTGGGGTTCACACTGAGCCGTACCACACTGTTCTGGAGGGTGCTCTGCTCCCAGCGTGAAAGCAAAAAGGAGTTCCTAAGAGGGTGGCACGGCACAGCCAGGAATGCTGTGTGATGTGGAGACAGAAAGTTAGGTACTGGCAAACAGCAGAAAGTGAAGATGAAATCAAATGCGTAATGGGGCAGATGAACAAGTGAGGGGTTAATATGCAGTTAGGAAAACACAACTGGTGAGAGAAAGGAGGAAGGCAAAGGGAAGGGTTAAAAAAGACTGCACCAGAAGGAAATTTACTGTACAGAAAATGAAAAGAGAAAGTCAGACCCCTGGATCCAGAACTTCTTTTCATAGCCCTAGGAAAATGAGGAGAGTCAACACGAATATATGAGTAGTGAACCTGAAAACCGAATGAGGGAAGATAATGATAGTCCTGTAGATATTTTAGGGAACCTTCTGAAGTCTTTGAAATGCTGACAATGACCAAAGATAAATTAAGTGATAGCTACTCCGAACACATAGGCGGAAATCTTTCTTTTAGATAACCATCCTGCTCATTCCTTGAAAAATCCCAGAAAGCAGAAAGGCTTTCTAGATTGAGTTTCTTATATCTCATAGATAGGTACTAATTTAAAAGGAAATTAATATTTTGTAAAAAAAGTCTCATTTTAAGTTGAGTTTTACTTTCTGAGGGGTCAGTTGTCTTTAAAATGAGTTCAAGAAGTAGGAGTAACCAGAGTTCAACCTGAGTACGGTATACTTACTCTTCAGCCCCAAAGTGAGAGGAAAAATATGTTTAGTTTTTGTTTGCTTTGCCTTTTCTGTGAGGGGTTCGGGGAACACTCCATAACTGCCCTTGGTGAAATGTTGTCTCTGCCATTTCACCAAGGGAACAACAGTCCACAGCTGATCTTTCGCTTCTAGGGAAGGGGTTTATTTTGAGGTTGAGGGAGACAGCTACTGGAAAAGAATCCTATTTAATAAAGAAACAAGCAATTTGTTTGGCAGAGCAGACAAAAAAAGGCCTGACAAAGGAGCAATAATAGCGTTAACCTCAGGCTGTGTGTGGTCCACAGATGAAGTGTTTTGAAAGCCATGGTTTGCCTGTCCTCACTGAGCAGCGGGGGAGAGAGAGAGAGAGAGGGGAAAAAAACCCAACCCCGTGCCATTGCTGCCTGCGAATTTTTTGTCTTGTTACAGGAAAGGCAAAGGAAACCATGAGGCCAACTTGCTTTCTGCTTGAGATTGAACATCCTATTCTTGTGGTCATGGCAAAAACTAAGCAGTGGTTTGGGCTTCCAACAGCCCCCACCCCAAGTTCCAGATTTCACCGCGAATACCCTGAGTTTAACTAACTGCTTTGTCCCTTAAATCATTGTTTTTCAAGGGAAATTTAATTTAAAAGATGTATTTATAACTGAGTGAAATCCTATGCTATGCAAACAAAATTATTATTGTTTGAAATAATTCCCGTCTTCTTGGGACTATGTCCAGAAGTCATATTTTGTCAGAGCCAAGCTGCAATGGAACGACCAGTGTTCTCTTCCAAACCTAGTAATCCACGGCTTCAAGGGCCAAATCCTGCCTTCAGCTCCACCACTGTACATTCAAAGTTACTCCACTGACTTCACATTTGGCCCTACACGTGGAAAACAAGATTTCACCTCCGTGTCATGTTTTGCCTAATTTCTTCTTGGATTTCTCTTTGTCCATTTTGCTCTCAGATTTAAAAACAAGAATGTAATCCAGCCAGTAGATTAACTCAAGCAATAAAGAGTCCGTGTAACGTGCGCCAAAAAGCAGTAGAATCTGGAATGTGCTGGTGCCTGGAACTGAGGTCCAAAGGCATAAAGTATCTTTTGCTCTGGCTGACGGGAAGCTCTCTCTCCTATTATTTTTGTATTTTTGAGGAAAGGAGAGCAGTCTAGTTCATGCTAATGCATGAATTAAAATATATTTTAATTAATCCCGAACACCAGGGACTGTAAGCTTTAAGGATCTTATTTCATCATGTTTTTCAGTAAATTGTTACCATGATTTGTTCTGACTTAGAAGCCAAACTGAGCCTGGCCCTTATGTGTGTGAGGGCAATGAGGAGGAGGGAGTCGAAGCCTTTCCCCTCGCACGGCTCACACAGAAGTGACGAAGTGCCTTCCTCCCTTTCCTCCTTTCCTCCGCATTATGAAAAAGGAGGCAAAGAAATGGGTGGGAAAATAGTTTTGCTAACTCAAAATATTCCAAAATCGTGAGACTGATTGAATGATAAATTGTAGATCCGTATGGGACTTAGGATTCATCTTTCCAAACTTTTGTCTGCACCCAGGAAATCTCAGACCTGCTTAGAGAAGGGTGGAAGCTGAGGCTCTCAGATGTCCCCACGTTGATATGTCTCTGGAAGCACGGGCTGTGTAAGAACACAGACGTGTGAGATTAGGCAACAAACACTGTTTTTCAGCTCCATGCTCATTACTGGAACCGGCCAGACTTGCATGTGCAGGGAAAGAAACAGAAAATAATCCTGTCCCGGAAAAGTCATTCCTTCCCTATGCGTGTGAATTCAGAAACCTATGACATGATTTATTATTTCCTTACTGGAAATTAAAACTATCAAATAAGTTATTACAAACATTTCTTACAGGCAATAACATTAGAGGTGTAGAAGCAACTGCAAAGGATTATCAGTGGTCAGCATATTTAGCCTTTGGGAACTACCTAAGCAAAATAGGTTTTCATATGAACACATTGCCTCAGGGTTCACACCCTCATTTCAGTTTCTGTTGAAAGCGCTGATAAGTTTGATCAAAAATTTATCAAGGCTGCCTTCCCATATCAAAAACATATTCCTCTCTCTTAACCGCATTCCCTTCCCATCTGCTTTTTATTCCGTCCTTGGGTTTGTTCTGTCCTATAAAGCTTTGGCTTGCTTTACATAATTTCACAGGATTGTGTGTGAAGGAGTTTCTATTTATTGTTGTTGTTATTATTACTATTGTTGTTAGGTACACCTTCACAGGGAAGGGGGACGCTGAGCAGAAGGAGGGGGGTGGGAAGCAAATGGCAAAGTAGTTAGTTGCTTTGCAACTCTTCCTACAGCAGAATCTGTACTGCCTCTTCCCACCTCTTATCAAGAAATAGGAGTCAAAAAGTTTATCGTACCCCAAAAGAGATGTTTCACGCGACGCATTGTTGCAAGCCGCTGCTTCGGGTTTAGTCTAATGTACAAGTCACTGAACGTTACCTTCCCCCCATGGTTTCTTATAGCAAAGCATTCATGTATAAACAGCTGACAAGAGAAATGGAAAAACTTTGGGAAAAGAAAACTGCACCTGACACAGTTTTATGATCATTCTGCAGAAAGTCAGGTTGTTCGACTGTAAAGCACTATTATTATTGCTATTAAAGCATTTTCTGCTGAGATTTTTCTTTGCAACAGTACTGCTTGTCGCTGCCATCACTTGCTCTCACACACAGAAGAGGGAAGGGCTCGTCACATTCTGTTTCTCTGGGTTCTCCCACGCCGTTTTTTGTTCGCTGGGACGTGCAGGAGTGTAGCGATGCCCGGGGCAGGCCTGAGGCTGCTCGGCATAAATGCAGCCGGGCTTCAAGTTGGCTTGGAGGTAGGAGGTGGAGTGATCTGCTCCTGTTCCCCAGGTTAAATGGGGAGATGGTCCATTGTATTTCAGGAAATTTACATGGGGAGAATACACCTGAAAATCTCATACAAAGCTTACCACTATCCAATTTTTGAAGTGAGAAGCGGGTAATATGAGTAGCAGAGAAATGTTAGGTAGGGATTTAGAAGAGATTGTTACTTCTACAATTATGTGTTTTAAATACATATAAGTTAACGAAATTCCTAAACGCGTTGCTGCTAGTAAGGTCTCTAACACTGATGGTCTGATCTTCCATCAGGAGCACTTGCTAATTACTTTGCATTGTTGTACTAAGCGGGGAATTTCTTTGTTAGAAGGGCCTGAAAAAGACTCTTCCCCTCCCAGTAAATAACCTCTTCCAAAGCTTCCTCCAGATGGTAATAAGAGAAGAAAGGAACTGGGAAGCCCTGAGACACTGGCTAGTACATTTGGGGAAGAAACAAGACAGCATTATTTTTTCATTTCCAATACTGGTCCAAAATAAAAACTCAGGATAGAAAATTACACTCCAAACATTCAATGATAAGGCTATTCAAGCTACATTTTCATTCAGTTCAAGGACCGTGCCAGAAATTGTTATAGTGCTTGTCAAAAGAAATAGTCATGATCATTTAGACAAAATAATTGCCTTTGACCTTTCCTTTCCTAGTGAATAGTCTTCCTTCTGAAGAAAGCAGACTTCCTAATGGTGGCAGTTCTCCAAAATGGTATAGAAGTGCTTATTCATTAATGACGTGAAGGGATTACCATTGGAAAATTCGTATTAGGTTGGATTTTTGCTATTTTAAGTCGATTCCAAAAAGCTCAATCCTGATTTCTTTCACATAAAAGAACCGATGACTTGAGTGAGGAAAAAAAGAGCCAATCCATCTTAGCAGAGAGAAATGGGTCCATTTTGTGGATGCAGCACTTAGTGCTTTATCTGTGTTCAAGGCAGGTGCATGAACAGGTATGTCCCATCACTCTGGTCTCCCAGCCGGTGGATCGGTCGGAGTGTGATGTGGCTCCCGTGCAGCCCTGAGTGCACAACACAGCCTTGTCCTCACATAGATTTGGGACATGATCAAGCTGTGCGATAGGAGCTAGATGATGGAAATCACTGCATACACAAACAGCCTGCATGTTGTTAGCAAGCCAAATACAATTACACAATGTTGTTCTTACTTATTGCTGTTATTCTGATTGCTCTTGAGGCCTCAACTGTCCCGCTGTTAAGACTGGTACAAATATCAAGAGAGGACATGTCAGGCCAATGTAGCTTGGATCTTGATGTAGAGTGTATTGCTAAATGTGGTGGGGTTAAAGATGAAATACTTGTAATTTTCACAGGAAGAAACAAATGCTACTTTAGTCCAGAAGGTGTTATTGCTGTTTGTGTTACTCCTGTGCCTAGAAGCCTTGTCACATCCCTAACTAGGGCATGGCTGAGCTACCCACTGTTCAAATGACAATGAATCACAGTGGTCTGAATAGTGATTCCAGATAGTGAGTCCAAATTGACTTCACTGCCACTGCATCAGTGTAACACAAGGCGAAATTTTGCCTGCGGGTGGAGGCAGCTCCTTTAGTGGCAGCCGGGTCAGATCCGAGCCCTGCTCCTTCCCCACTGCAAGTGGAGGCAGTAGCTGGAGCTAAGAGAAGCTGCAACTGAATCCTCCTTTTGCCTGGGAAATCTTGGCCACTGGTTGTTCCCACCTTTCCGGCATGTTTTGTTCACTCCAGAACTCAAAGGACAGATTTGCAGCTTCCTAGAGCTCCCTGATTGCTCAAAAAGATGTCTCTCCTCCAGTGTTTTCCCCAGATTTGAGCCTTCAGTTGTGAAACCCTCTGCCAACAGGAGTTTCCACTGTGTGTAAAGGCATTGCCAGCGTGCACACCAACATCTGTGCCATCAGTGGTAATAAATTCATTTTTAAGCCTTCTGCTGGTGAAACAGAGTCTGATTAACAGTGTTAATTTTGAGAGAGAGCTACAGAGTGTTATCATTGACTCTGCCAATATGTAATTCATTCATCCAAAGCAAAGATATTCTTTCTTGGAAAGAAAAAGAAGAGTTGATGCAACTTAAAGTCAGTATGAGCCTCAGTCCATAAGCACTCTATAACACACGATGGTAGAATATCTTACTACATGGCATGTGATACAGCTTACTGCTAGCTTTACAGAAAGATTACAGCTAATGAGATAATCTTGAGCAGCACTTCAGGCTTGGCTTACTGTTTGGGAAGATTAGGGATGATAGATATCTGAGTTTGTCATGATACTAAATCAAAAGCTATTATGGTATCGTTAAGGCTCATGGTACAACTAGGATGACATGGGATCAGTGGGATTCAAAGGCCGTGTGAGGCACTGTCTGTCTTTGCTTCCTGTTCTCACTGGGTTTGATGGATCCATCCTGGCAAACTTCACCTCACGGTGAAACCTGTGGCACAACGCTGCCCTGGAGCACCTCCAGCTCCCCACAGCCTCTGCAGAAGACAGCTGTGTGTCGCAGGCCAGCCTCTTGTTTATCAACTTACCTCCCAGGACCTACATGCCACAGTAGACCCCAGGGTGCAGGGCATTCAGCGGGACAGAGGGAGGAGTCCTGAAATTTGGACGTGAAGGCAGCACGACCTCTATTCCCCTGCGTGAGCAGAGAGGCTGTGTGGTTACCACTGCCTTACTTCCGTGCAGGAGGATCTAGAAATGATAAAAGCAATGCAGAACAATGCATAAAGCTACTACTGTTAGTATTGACATGCTGCAACAGTACTAGCACTTAATTGTTTCAGTGTCATTTGGTATCATGTACACTTAATTTTGATTACCCTGTGGTATATTCCCCACCGTGGAGGAAAGGTCATTGCAGGGATACATACCTCCCCTCCCATGAGGTGCACTGCCCCATCAGCACTAGCAGGTCTGGATGTCTGTAACAGTATGCCTACAAAGGCTTTGCAAATCTTTATTAATTGTTTCAGTGAATGAGAAAAACGTAAATAAAGAGTATTGATTATTTCAGTCTTCTAAGCTCATTATATCTGTGGATACTGAAAATGCTTTTAAGCCCAGGAGATTATGCAGGGCAAAGCTCCTTCTGTGATGCTCTGGAAGATTATGGGAATATAGTTATGGAGATACTCACACATGCACTTTGGTGGTGTTCCATACAGTTGCGATGACTTCTAACTCAAAGTGATATTTGCTTTAGTGGAACTCTTAGAAAGCTGCTGACCTTCTAAACTGTGTTGTTTTGCCAGAGTTATGTTGCTGATGCCCACGGCACACGGGCTTTCCTGACGTGGGAGATCTGCCTTGGTTGATGATGGTGTATGAAAACTACTGGCGTATGATGTTGCACTGTAATTATATCATATGTATGCATAGCCCTGCACTGTGCAGAGAGGAATGCCAAGCTACTTACTGTTTATCAGTTCCCTATCTATGGGTAAGCTAGGAGAGCTGCTCTTCTTATCTTACCGGGCCCATGTTTCTGGAGCTGAAGGTCACAAATTCCAAAAAGCTAGATCAC
This sequence comes from Anarhynchus alexandrinus, assembly GCA_008711295.1. Classification (NCBI taxonomy): domain Eukaryota; kingdom Metazoa; phylum Chordata; class Aves; order Charadriiformes; family Charadriidae; genus Anarhynchus; species Anarhynchus alexandrinus. The sequence continues at coordinate 997,383 of VUYV01000160.1, forward strand.
AACGTGGTGCGAGCCTGTGTTTGTGTCTGCGGCCCCTGACCAATGGCATCTCGTGTTTAAACTGAATTCCTGTCAGCATATATATGCTGCCTTGAAGTGAAAAACATTTTCAACTTACATAAAAAAGATATATACAGCGACTGAAGCATTACATGGTTACTTGCTGCTTCCCAGTTACTGTGCTTTCCACCTTTGCTGTGCCAGTTAGTGAGAAAGGCAAGTGAGAAACGTTCATTTAACAACTGTCATATACGGCATTTATTATGGACTGCAGCTGTTGACAGTTATGCAACTGGGATGAAATGCGTCCCCATAAAAAGCACTAGGATGAGGCCCGTGCCACCACACAGAGTCAGTCTAAATCCTCAAAACAGCCTCAGGTAGAGCCTGCAGCAACTCGGGGCCTAAGTGGATGACTGTGATCTCAGACATTTCAGCCATGTTCTATAATATTTTTAATGTATGATCCACCTACCCCAAGCAATTTCACTTCCCCATCTCTGGTGCTGTCTAGGCACTTTGACTAGGAAACAGCAAACGCAGCATGTTTCTCGTTTTGCTGTTTTCCCTCAGAGAAACTTAGGAAACTGCATTTTTTAAATGCTGAGTTATAGCTTGTTTAGACCAAATACTAACTTTGCACCATGATACGGTCTCTTATTTAAATGTACACTTTGTTTTTGTGCAGCTTTGAAGACCGTGTCACACACTTTCCTCCCTCGGTTTAGTATAGTGCAAAATTACTTCAATTCCCACTAGCTTCAGCAACTTGCAGGACATTTCTTTTTTTATGCTGAGACTTTGGCAGGGGCTTTGCGGAAACAGCAGTACAGTTGTACGGCCATGTAAGAGCAGATTTACGGTTGCACGTGAACTTTTTAGTGTTTTAACTTCATAATCATAACGTCCCCTTGCATTTGGGCTTTGCACAGTGTGTTAAGTAGGATAAATATGTATATTTGCAAGCGCATCTCTTTCAGTCGCTTATGCAAATACGAAGCTGGCACAAGTTGGCATCTGTTGGGGAAGTGTGACAGAGCAGTGTGTACCAGTGTGCTAGAGTAAACCTTTCTTTAGGTTTGGAAAGGTGAAATGCACGATTCAATAACACTCTTAAAGTCAACAGAGCCGACCTATAGCGCTAGGTCTTGTTTTTACACCTTGGCTGAGTTTTTTCCCAAAACATTGCTATTCTAAGCGTTTCAAAATCAGAGGCCACATTGTTATTGATTATTGTTTGCATGCTTGTAGCAACAAGGACCGACTCTCTACTGAGCTGGAGGAACACGGGCAGCGTGAGAGCAGGCATGGGAAAATTTGGCGGTTGCTTATGGCAAGAGGCTGATCTGGATGCAAACCAGACATGGTTTTATAGCGTATTTTCTCTCTACCAGATCTCTGTAATACCATAAAGAGCACTGCTGTCGTACTAAATTCCTGCTGTGAGTCAGAGAGGAGGTGCAGCAGAAGAGCCTCTGACACGGTCCCCCAGTCCTGTGTCTGCCAGGAGGCGTAGCGAGTACAAGCCCCCAGGACTTGGCCCCACAGATCTTTATCCTAACGCCCCTCCTGGCCCCCTGGGAGGCTTTAATGCCTGAGAAGTCCTGGAGTTAAATCTCAACGCAGGGCAGAAAAACACTCCCTGCCTCCAAAAATTTACAATCTAAGACAAAAAATAACAACCCAAGGGCAATATAGGCACTGCACTCTCCTTCAGCTTACAGCTCTATTTACTTTCCCCCATCCTTACTTTTCGTTTTTGGTTTTTACCTTTTCTTTGCTTGACTAATAACATCATCCACTTGTCCTATAGTAAATACATCTTCCTTACTTGCCTGCAAAGTGGTTTTGTGAATGATGTATCTAGATTGCTACAGAATAAAATTAAAGCAAAATCACTGTTGCCCATTAATATCAATAGACTCTTAAATCGGTTTCTTTCACGCTTTCATGCTCTGGTTTTATTAGATATTTAAGTCGCTCTGTTCTTATTAAGATTACAGAATGTTGCAACTAATGGAAATAAGCCATTGCAACAACTTTGACATTACTAGTCAGGAACAGTTCACATTTCATAAACCTCTTTTATGGGAGCCTGTAATTATACATTAGTAAGAAAATATGAACTATATACAGTTTGTATGCTTTTCAATTTTCAGCCAGAAAATTTTAGTGTAGAAGCTAGATCACTTTCAAAGGGAAGAATGTGCTGTATTGAACCAAGATACTGTGTTACACTGGAAGAAGTTAACTGTATACCCAGAACAGAACAATCTCTTCTTGCAAGTGAAACCTTTATTGAGCAAAATGTGGTAGTGCGAATTTTGCCATTTTGCAGTAAAGAGACTGATTCCTTCAGAGATGAGAGATGTAGAATCACTGACAGACATAAAAGTGATCAAGGTCATAAAGTACAGCTGAGGTTCTGATACTTCTCCTCACCTTATCACGTGAAGTGATTTCAATTCACTTTTAACCTTTGGTTAGGTCCTAGATAGGTCTTTATCAAACATGCACATGCGTGTAATAAATTAGACTTTAGCTTATTATCACTATTACTTTATCTGGCTTTGCTCATTTAGGTGTTCTGGGCACTTCTCAAATGGGATTAAGCGCCTCATTTTTTACTACCATAAACTCACCACAAGCTGTGCCGGGAAGGGAATAAAGGTACCATTGCACCACCGTCCTGCGGTGCACCGGGAAGGGACACTGTGAGTGTTGGGAAAGGCACACCAAAGCTGCTTGTTTCCTGGAAGAGTCTTGGTACTGTGGAGCAAAAGTCGTGGGCTCACTGCCAAAAATTAAGAAAAAAAAAAAAAAAAAAAAGGAGAATTCTCATATCCTCTTGAAGTCTGTAGCTGTCCAAAAGTTTGAAAGCTTGTGGGGTTATTTTGTGTTGCTTGTCCTCTCTCACTACCCAAGCTGTTTGCAGAAAGAAGTCTCGGGCTTCATGCTTTTTGATCACAACACTTGATTATTTCTAATTTGCTGTCTGTGGGAAGCCAAGGATTAGCACAGAATTAAGTGTTGCAAACTCAGGTCTTCCTGCTATGTGACTGAGATATTACATACCAGATGGCTGTGGTATTCCATACATGTAATATCAGACATTATTCTCATGGAAAGACTCACAACAGGTTAAAACATGAGGGGCAGAACAGCTTTCAGAGAGTGAGCTGACTGCGTACAGGCAGTTGCTTGGGACAACAGGATCATGATAGATCACAGAATCATAGAGTTGTAGAATGGTTTGGGTTGGAAGAGACCTTGAAGATCATCGAGTTCCAACCCCCCTGCCATGGGCAGGGACACCTCCCACCAGACCAGGTTGCTCAAAGCCCCATCCAGCCTGGCCTTGAACACCTCCAGGGATGGGGCATCCACAGCTTCTCTGGGCAACCTGTTCCAGTGCCCCCAGACTGAAGAATTTCTTCCTGATATCTAATCTAGATCTACCCTCTTCCAGCTTAAAACTATTACCCCTCATCCTATCACTATACTTCCTGATAAAGAGTCCCTCCTCAGAGACGGGTCACTGCCCTTCATCTCTGCTTGACTCCAACCCCACTGCCTCTTTTTAGAGTTCTTGGTTCACCCTACATGCCTGGTCCCCCACCCTCCTGCTGTCCTCCCACACCTCACAACACCCCTCTCCCACAGCAAGAGAGTGAAGTTGTGTGAAGAAGATAAAAAAACCTCTCTCTTCCTCTCCAGAGGGGAGTGAGCTGAGGTGCCGCATTCATTTCACACCCCTGGCAAGGCACGGCCTCTTGACAGGGCCATGAGCACCCTGTCACACACCCTCTCCAACACTCAATGCTGGAATCGTGTGGCTGATCAAGTAAGCAACAGTTTTAATTCTTACCATGCTGGATGACCTAGTCTTTGTGGACAAGGTGATGGCCTGATCAGTAAACTGGGGGTTTGTTTCCTTCGACCTCTACTTTGGGTTTCGGTCCCTCCAATGAGATGGGAAAAGTTCTGAGTTAGGGAAGAGAGTCCCTTCCCGTTCACAACAACGTTTCTCAGCCTCCTGAAACTTCCCCCCGAGCCTTCCCAGCCACCCGTCCTCGTTCTTGGCGCGCAGCCTAGCTTTCCTGCCAAACTGGAGGTTGCTGCTCCTGAGGACGAAGGCAGTATAAGCCATTTTTGCCCTTATCTGTGGGAAGGCAAAACTTGAGTTTGCCTACATTACTGAAAAGCCTTGTGCTGCCTCTATAGAGAAAACTCACACATCAGAAATACTAAGAAGGAAATTAGGAAATTAAGACATTACAAATATTAGGAAGCAATGAGCATAACAGTGAGTTTTCTTCAGCATTGCACTCTCTGAGGAAAAAAACAAGTCAGTGCTTTGCCAAACAGATATGCTGTCTGTAGATTTCGTCACGAAGTTACTCAGAGTGCAATGCTGGTCTTAAATCTTAATGTTCAGTACAACGTACTGCATACGTGGTTGTGGGTGAGCTGTCCTCCTTTATGGGTAAGGTTCTCCTTTTTGAGGAGCTAATGTGTCAAAAAGAGCTATTTCTTCCTTCTCTCCTTCTTCCTAAAGTGTCGAGCAGCAGCCCATTGGGGGAAACATTGTGATTAAACCAAAGAAGCAATTCAGCAATGTTTGGCCACGTTGTCTGCTTTTATTTGCCGACTGTCTCTGCCAGCGGTGTAGAACCTGGCACGGGAAGGGTTGACTTGCTGTGAGTCTGGCTGAAAACACCGGCTGTCTAACAGGCCAGTCTCGAGCTGCTGGTTTGCACCATTTTGATCAGGTCACAGCAGCCCCCCCAGTTCCCTCCGTCTTCCCACGCGCTGAGGAGGTGAGTTAACCACAGGTTACCCCATGTTTTTCTGTTTGCATCCTTCTCTCTGTTTTCCATGAGGATTTTGTTTGGATCACTGATTTCTTCCACATATAAAGGAAACACTGCCACTACACCCAGCTTCCAGAGGAACGGGAATACCCAGAGGAAGCTTTCAGGCAATCTCAAAATGCTGGGAAGATGAAGCATTAAAAAAATGAACATTAACATTTTTAAAGAGGATTCTAGTCGGTGCTACCCTTTAAATCACTACCTAGAAAAATTATGATTTCAATTGCTTTTTTAACATCCAAACTAAAAGTTTTAATTTTCCCTCAGGAAAAAAAACCACCAGAGGAACACTTTGTGAAGTATGCAGTGCACGCAACGAAAGACCTGAATGATACCTGAGGCCTACACCAATGGCCACGGGATGACCCTCAGCAGAGTGACTTTTTCCTGCAGTATTTGTGTAATAGATACTGAATGGCAGGAATGCCTGTGCCTGCCTGCCTGCCTGCAACACTTACCCTTCTGGAACAGATTTCAGCACGCAGCAAATGAAGCAGCCGATTCAAGATTACGCCATGATAGCTACGCCATAAAAACAAATCTATAAAAATAAATATTTCCTTCCTGAAATAACAGATCCTTTGCTAAAGGCTAACATCTCAAAAACCACAAGGAGCTATCTGGCTGTGAAAGCACGCAGTAAATATGGACAGCTTACAGATGAGCACAAGATTAATACTCTAGAAAAAATGGTGACATTAAATCCTTTAAAATATGATGTAATAGTCTTCAGTGGAGGTAGATGAATCAATAAGTGGAAAATATTTATTTTGGGGTCAAATGTAGCTCTTTCACCTGGTCATAAGTTTCCTGTGAATGGTTTAATTTATGTTTTTTGCAAACTGTGGCTTGCTAAGGAGTTGTTCATGGTGACTATTCACATATCAATATTGGAGTTATATGGCTGATCAAGTAAGTAACAGTTTTATTTCTCACCACCTTGGACAGCCTTGGGAAAAGGTGATGGCCTAACCAGTGAACTGGGATATTGTTACCCTCAAGGAGATAGTGGCAGGTGGTGGGACAGAGATAGGAGAGAATATACGGCAATTTTTAGGAAACTTAAATTTTTGCTTTTAAATACAAGTAGAGCATTATATCTATTCACCTGTAATTTAGAAATATTTTTCCCATCTTTTATTTTTTTTAATGAAAGAAATTGTTTGTGCCTGGAAGAAGCAAGGGGAGTGTGGCATTTCTCTTACATGACTGAGGAGCTGCAGAAGGGAAGAAGCCTCTTAACAGCCTCGCTCCACTGAAAAATGTCAGAGGCATCATCTTGCAGCAAGAAGAAAAAGGAAAGAGTTTTTACCTTAGTGACTTTTACTGAACTCTTCAGATTTCATCTGAATTTTGCAGTGTTGGCAAGAATGAGTCCATACCTGTCTCGAACTTTTCTCTCCACTATCCCTCAGATTCATCTCATTGGGTATTACTGACAACTCGTTTGTCCTCCAGAACCACTGGAAATGATGCAAGAGAAAAGGAACAAGTTCCCTAAATTGTGAACCTGATTCATCGATGCTACTTGTAAAACTACATGCAGTTATCCCTTCCTCCTCTTTTTTCTGGACTTGGCCTGAAACATCCCAAAAAAGCAGCTGTGACTCCACTGTCCTCCTCTTTCTCTTATGTGTTCTTACATTGTCTTGGACACTGTGTGATCTCGGGACCAGGTCTTTCTCTTCCCCTGACAGTGGCACTACACATTCTCTAACCTGCCAGCTCCAATCTGTTTTTTTCTTTCTGGTTTGAGGAGTACAGAAACGTTTGAAAGATGTAACTGAAGCTCAGGCAGTATCTTATGTTCCACTCACCTAGCTGAGACAGTCTGCTTTACTTCACTACGGTGCACTCCTGATGAGATAATAATTCTTTCCAGAAAAGATCAGATTAAGCCTGAAAGAGTTCAGATCTAAGAAAAAGATTCTTCTGATGGAGTCACAGGCCAGTGTGAAAACTCTTAAAATAAAACAAAACAAAATAAGGAAAGTCTTGCAAAGAAAAAAATAAAATCCATGTTCCACTGTTTGGAAAGGCAGAAAAGAAGTACACCTTCCTGCTTCGTATTTGGGGGTTTTAAAATGCTATAGTGTTCTTAGATGTTATGGTAGAGATTGATAAAATAACAATAATGGTAGAAACACATTTAAACCCCCTTAGCTTCAGGGTCTTGAAGTCCCAAGCCAAAGCACTAAAGGTTTTATAAATAACTACAGAAAGACTGTGTCTCTCCTGTGTGCTCTGCCTGGACAAGACTCTCCTGGCTTCAGTGCAGATTGTTTGACTCTGGCTTTCAGACCTTTTAGTCCAATTTGTAAATTCATTAGACCTCTTATTCCTGAGACCGATACAGGCTGAGGATTTTCAAAATTCTGAAAAACACTCAACTGAAATAAATAAATGAAGAAAACTCCCATTCAGGACTGGCATTCACCTCCAAGAATATGGTTGTTTTTCTCACTCACATGCTAAAGGTTTCATCTTACCTAACATCTTATGTCACAAGCGTGGCTGTCTACCTCTGAGCTAGTTGTCTAGACTCTTATTTATAGTCAATGGAGATAAACATGCACGTCAAGAACACAATTCACCCAATCAATTTAAACATCTGCCTTTGGAAGAGATGAAATATGTCCTAGATGCCTATATCTTGCCACTGACTATAAAGGAATATGCAAACCACCACAGTGTAGGTGACTACAGTGAGCTGAACCCCAGCCTAGGTGACTTGCACTGCGAGTTGGCTTAATGCTGTAGGACTCCCCTTGGGCTGAGGCTTCAGGCAAGTGTCAGGACTGTCCCTGAAACTGTCCTTACCCCAGCAGAACGTATTAGTGTTGTGAAAGGCTTGCATTTCCTATTCTTCCAGCAAGGTAAAAGAGAAGTAAATGTGGCTGTCTGAAGAGCAACTGCTTAGAATGAGGGCTGAGCACTCCTGATGGAGGCATCCTGAAGTTGGCAGAGAAGATAATTTGTGGTGGTGCTAATTTCTCTGCAAGGTACCAGGTGCCAAACAATGTGAGTTTGGGCTCTAATGTGTCACCCTGTAGTCTAAGAACATGTTAGAAAGGCACTTTCTTGCTGCCGTCTCTGTCTTGTGATGGTAGGTCCTTTCTTTGCAATGTTCAGAGTCATTTGTGCATTCATTAGACAGACCTCTCCTCAAAAGCAGTTTGGTGGGTTTTTTACTGCCTAATTTCCCTGGTTTTGACTGTTATCAAAAATATTCCAAGTCATCTGGTGACTTTTGTTTCTGGTTTAAATTATTTTAATAATTTAAGTTTGGGAGCACTGCAGCACAGTTCTTGGATTAATCTGTTAGGGGGAGACAGGAGCTTCAGCTAAACGCATCTTAACCCTGCCTGGCATTCAGACATTTTTCCTTCTTTCTTCAGGTACTTCTAGGTAATCTTTTGATTCTCCTACTGTATTTTCAAAATACCAGTTGTCAGGAACTGCTTAAGCATGGAGATTCGAACAAAGAAAGGTAAGAAAAAGCAGGCTATCTAGTTGACATAACTTATTATTGTATTTGCATTGTAAGCCGAATTATTGAAATTGTTGCATTGTATGAAAAGGCTCTCCAACCAAAATAATCTCTGATACGAGCTTGGTTTTTTATGCTGCCACAGAAACCACCAGCCTGCTACGTCCTCGTATGTCCTGCCTCTTAGCCTTTACCTGCTCCCCTGGTATTCTACGCCACAAGAAATGTATCCTTTTGGAGGGATTCAATACATCTTCCACCTTGTGCTTTGGAGGACAAAGCACGCTCAACCAAAGAGCTTGGGTGATGCTTGCTTGACTATGCACAGAATTGAAGTATTGGTCTCTTACATGACTGTGCATTAATTTTTCCCCTGAAAACATGGTCATCTCCACAGTAATTCTTACTTCCATAACAAGACCAAACCAAACGTGGCTGAACTATTAAGTTTCCATTGTGCTGAACTTGTAAAATGCTTCCTATGGTAGAAAAAGCCCACGCATTTTCAGTCCACGAGGATAGGTGCAAAGGTATTGTCCTTAGGGGGGGAAAATCTCACTGATTAATTTTTGAACAGCGTGGAGCTGAGGAAGTTTCTGCATGGCTGGCCAAGCAGCCAGCCGGCTCCTTCTTCCTTGCCTAGTCTAGAAAGAAAAGGGAAATTCCCTTGCGTGAAGTCAGGTAGTCAACTGATCCCCGGGCAAAAAAAAACAGAGGACAAACATTTACCAGTGAATTTCCATTCCAGAAGCGGGAAGGAGAGTTTTCTCCAAAAATCACAAAGGAAATCTCAATGTATTACACCAATGCTGAAAACTAGTCCTTTTTTCTACGAGTTCTGCAGCACACCCTTGCCTTTATTTGCCCACATCAATATTAAAAGGAATAATAGAAAAGAGACAAGAGGTAGCTTAACAACCAGTAAACAACTCTAAAGTGTGTGGACATACATTCACCTCATTTAATTATGTCTGGTTTGTACTACTTTCCTCAATCTCTTTGCCAAATAATCTAAATAACTACAATCTGAAAGAAACAGGAGATAATGTCATCCATGAACTGACCAAAATAGTGCTGTAGATTAAATTTACCTGGGAATATTTCTGATATCAAAAGGGAAATAGCTCAGATGAAAACTAATGACTAAATGCAGGTTTTTTCAAGCTTAAAAGAATCCATCTTTTTGCACTGATTCATTGTTGCCTAAATACCTAAAAGTGTTTGACATGCAAAACTTTTTATTCAATTAATTTTTTTATTATTTGATTAGGTTTTTTATTGGAGTGTTAAGTCTCTTGTGTCGTAACGAAGCACAAATTTTGTTTTCAAATGTAAGCAGAAGGCGCAGAAGAGTTTAGGGATCGCTATCAGGAGCCGCAGCTGACTGACTGCAATGTGAAACTACAGAGGAATGCGTAGGTTTTCATACCATAAGTAGAGCACAAAGTCGGGAGCTGTAGTGAGCAGCGTCTTACTATGCCAGTCCAGAATTTCTAAGCTATTTGCATGAGAAATTAGCGTCATCCCTATGTTTAAAAACAAACCCATGTGAATTTAATCTCCTCTTCTATCAGCTCCCGTTTCCTTTGTCGAGGCGGCTTGGCAGGCAAACCAGAGGCAAATGGATTTCCACATGACCTACTTTATCTGGCGAGATGTATAAATAGCCTACTCCAAAATTTTGGAGAACCCGTTTAAACCATTTTGGAACGCGCCCATGAAAGAACACAAAGTCAACAGAGGAATCAAGGTGTCCTGCACGTGCTCGTGGAAGGGAGGTGATAACTGAGGCGAAACCGCTGTCAGAGGAACCTGAACTCCAGTGCAATGAGCTGGAAGGTGGCACAAGTGCCGTGACCGTGCGTGTAGTCATCACGTAGCAGGGCACGGCGTCACCTTGCTGGTCGAAGTGCGTTTTATTCAGCGTGTTTTTGTACTGCGTAGTTGGTCAAGGTAGCTGATCACAGTACTGTTTTGGACAGTGATGGCTATGTGGGATTCAGAAATGGCAACACAGGCAACTGTGCAGTAGTCTGAAGTGGTTTTGGCACCGTAGGCAGTGAGGATGGATCCCTTCTGAGCTCCCTTCTCCAGCTGCCCTGCTGGGCAAATCCTCTTCTTGGCCACCATCAGCTGCCAGTTGCATGCTCTTTTTTAAAAATGGGGGGAAAAAACATCAGTAACCCAAATGGCTGCAAAATGGCTGAGGGCAGTTGATTGTTTTCTTGCTGCTATTAAAAAAAAAAAAAATAGGATCTAAAGCACGGTAACCTCATTTGAAAAATAAGGTGGCAATTCCTCATGAATGCTGACAGTTTGCAAAGCAAAAGTGTGAGATTGATCATAGTGGGCACAATGAGACCTCTGCAGCTTTTTAGGCCATCACTGATACACTGGCAAAGCAAAGAAAATCTTTTCTCCTCCAGGATTGGCCTTGTACAGAAACACAAAAGACCTCCGTAGTGCAACTAATTGAACTCAAAGGACCTTTATCCTCTGGGCTTCCCGAGTAACAGCACGCCTGTACAGAAATAACCTGCGGGGACAAAGTGAGGGGAGAGGGTGGTCGTGTCCTGACGTGGGGTTACAGCAGTCCCACAAGCAGTGACTACCCCGGGGGGATGCGGTACTTCCAAGCACAAGCCATATTGCGGGAGAATTTCAAAATGGAGCACGCTTAATGTTGTTTAAACTTTCAGAACAAAACCGTAGCAGGCGAACTAGCTGAAACATTCGTTCTTGACAGAGGGCTTTGAGACTTTTATCCTAATTTCAGGAAATTATGCCCTAGCCTAATTTAGCCAAGTGTAAGGACTTCTCTACGTGGAGAAACCGACTGGCGTAATTACTCCAGTTGTGCCCACTAACCTCTCTTCATACAGTTTTACAGCTGTAAATATGCAGATGTTAAGAGTCAGACCGAAGTATCGTGCTGTTTAAGCATTTCATTAGTGTTCTTAATTGCTTTGGTTTACCCTAGGATGTCTAACTTACGAACTGCAGAGCTTTGCTGGTTGTGCACAGAAATCCACAGTATTAATATTGTTGGTTTTGCTAGCTGTTCGCTTCCTTGGGAAGAGCGGTACAGCTACATGCAGCCCTCTCTCGACACAATTAGTGGGAACGCCGGTGGCACTGTGAATGGGTAACTCAACGGTTGAGAGCAGAAAGAGAAATCCACCGCCATGACTAGAAAGGGAGCACTCCATCAGACATCTTAACTAGTCATTTGGAAACCTTTCTTTGCTATAATTTCTTTAGTTCAACAATCCAATAAAACATTTTTATGTCCAGTGTTGGGACTTGTGATTAGGCTCAACAACAAGGTGTGATCTAAAAAGCAGGTTTTATTACTCATTATTTATCACTATTTTTGACATTAACTCCTTTTCCCTAATTTACGATTTATTGTTACATGGCAGGGATGAAACCTACACACAAAGTTTTTCTCTGGGTAGCTATTTTCAAGAAAATGAATTGAAAAACTAATATATGAAAAATACATGAAAACTAATGCTGGACTCCAGGCTAACACTGGCCTCAGCGTGTTTTAAAATACAAATGTAATGTTTTGAAATTTGACCTCAGGGACAATTTTGTGCCTTTGGACCAGATAACTTGTTTGGTTGGTGCCTCCGTACAGCCTGCTTAAGCCAATTTTTCTTTGCTTAAGCTCTTTGGCTTTCTTTGATTAGCCCTCAAGACATGGGTTAATTAATAGGATTTAAATGAACCATTGGATCATGCTACAACACCCTACTGCCAATGGCGTTTTTAGTAAGTTCATACTGATTCTACATGTTCTTGCCATGATGATACTAAATTGTCTCCAGGTTTCTAAAGGAAACTGAAAAATTTTGTGGTCTTATCTGACACTTTGAAGACATCTCAAATGTTGAGATTCTTAAATAACAGCATCAGTGGTTTAAACAAAAGAGCTACACTGAAACCCAGCTTGAAATCTAAACCTAACAGTACAATTTGAGTTCATGCTTACTAACTACACGCATCAAATCACTTTTTTACTCTTTCCAATAGCCCCATTGAGGCAGCTGAAATGATGACATGCAGAAATGTATGGGAGGACGGTTTGCGTACTAGGATTTGTGCACTTTTAAGATTGATAAAGGCTAAAATTCACTGTTTTTCTTATTTCAAAAGTTTTTGGCAAAATACCTTCTTCTTTGATGATCTTTCTTTTAGTGCTTAACAGCACTTTACCTGTCATAACTATTGCGAAAAGCTTTATGGTGAAATTGGTGAACTGATTTTAACGTCTCTAGGCTTTCACCTTTATTTTTTCCTCTTATTTCTGCGAATGCCCCTGTTAAAAACGCTCCAGCCGTTGCTTTGTAACTTTTAAACTCACGATACCGTGATGAATCGCAGCAGGTATCGCAGCGCTCCCTGCAACAACGGCACACTAGGGGGACTATTTCTCTGCAGTGGAAGAGTACCGGTGCTAACAGCCGCCACAGCGGTCCCGTGCCAGAAGCCTGAAGTTAAGTAATCTGTAACAAAAAAAAAAAAAAAAGAAAAAAAAAAGAAAGAATTTATTTGAGAGATCTTTTCGGCAGAGTGGAAGAGCACCAACAGCGGAGATGTTGAATGAGTTTGGTCTTTCCCTTTTAAATGAATAGCGTTTAGGATTGCGCGCTGCAAAACACTCTCTTTTTTTTTTTCTCGTTTATTTTTGGGGGTATTTTTCTCTGCGAAATTAAAAAAAAAGGGCTGCGGCCCTTTCCCGGGGACGCGCAGCAGGGGCCCCACGCGCCGCTTAAAAATAATAATATCACGAACGCCGCAGATTGATAAGCAGCCACGAGCCGTCGAAACTCGATATTATTTTTAGTTTTTTTTTTTAATTTGG
>VUYV01000160.1:1012598-1122291 GCA_008711295.1 Anarhynchus alexandrinus
TGCCCTTGGGACTGGAGCCTTTTACACGGCGGGGGGGGGAGGGAGGGAGGGAGCTGCAAGAAAAGTGCCTTTTTTCTTGCTCAAAGTTGAGCCTCCTGTTGCTCAGAAGTGCAGAGGTTCGCGAGGGGCTGCGGTGGAGCTGAGACTGAGTTCGCAGGAAAATGGAGCGCGTTTGCTGAGAGGGCAGATTTGGTGGCAGCGGTGCTGCCCGGCGCTGGGGCTCCCGGGGGTGCTGGCGGGGACGCTGTCAGGTCACGTCGGAGGAAGGGGGGGATGGTAGGAGTCGTCCCTGTCATCCCTGCTGAGCCCTTTCCCCTCGGCACCCACATCGCCTCACGGCATCCCTCTAAGAATTGGTACAAAATGTTGGGCCGCCTTTTTTTTTTTNNNNTTTTTTTTTTTAATCTTCATTTAGCCAGTTAGGTGGTATTTAAATAGAAATGGCCTTTGCAGTTATCAGTGTTTTGGTTTGTTTTTTAAGCAGCTGAACCTTCAGATTCATTTGGGAATCTGTGAATGTGGGTCTTAATGTGACCATGTTATTTTCATCTGTTAGCGATTAACAAACACTTCTCGAAGAAGTGTTGCTGTTATGGACAATTTTTTAAATGCCAGGAAATCGGTGAAATGAGACTCTAAAAAATAATGTTTGGGATAGCCCATTCTCTGATGTCCAGTGGCAAAAATCCTGTTCACGCAAAGGACACAGGATCAGACTCGGAAAGAGAATGTCCTGATGGGTCATGGCAGGGCTGTGCTTCCCTGCTGAATTGGGCACGAGCTATATTTTTGGCTGATCCTCCATGTGTATTTACAGGATGCCACTTTACCAATGCGTAGGAATTAAGAGCAGCATTAATGTTTTTAAAGTTTGAGTAATTTTCCCACTCAAATTCTAAATCATGTACAGTTATGCTGTCCATTAGTGGACAGAGTTGTAAGCAAGAGTTTGCCTTCCGCAGTCGATACCATAAATCAGTCCCTAAATATGCTAGCTTTTTTTCCACGTAACTGACCTTTCACTGTATTTATAGCTCCTCTTCCATACTCGAATAAGATCAGACCCTTTGAGAGGAAACCCCTGACTACAGGGCTGGTCAAGTGGTTCCCCATCCTAAAGAAGTAATGCCTTAATTTTCACTTGAAAGGGGGATCTGCTTTTTGAGGAGGCATCACTATCGGAGTGATAGTACGGCAAGCTTATATGAGCATGCCTTGGTTCAGCATCTGCGCGCACTATAGGCCGTAAGGTCGTAAGTTTAAATCTTGCACGTTGTTTTAGACTGTTTTCTGCTTGTATAAAGGAAAGGTACTGTTTAAAGGAGGATTTAAAGTGAAATTCCTCCTGCTTGTCTGTAGTGCCTGATCAGTTGTAGGCTAAAGGTTCACGCTCACTTCAAAGACCTAACAGTGACCTTGACATCACGATCGCCATCTTCAAGCAAACAAAAAGTTGACGTACTTAAGACGATGAACTTTAACTGAGTGCACTGATTGAAGTGTTGGCTTATGCTCTCTGTAATTCTACTCTTTAGGCGAAGGCACAGAAGAGCTCTGTGTTTTTTAAAGCCATATTTTTATACTGGTGATATTTCAAGAGGCTGCACCAGACAAAAAGATGGGAAAGTGATTTCAATAGGAAACTGCTTTTCTGCAACGCATACTTTTCACATATATATATGGAAAATTGTAACTTCACGCTCTATTAGTTTTTGCATGCAAGTGTTGGGGCAAATCCAGGTTACCATCTGGGAAGGGAGATAAAAAGTCTGAAATTGCAGTTAAATATGGTTTCAGTTTTTAGGAAGGGTGAAAAGGAGCACTTTGAAGCTAGTACATAGACATATGTTTCACAGGGAATTCAATTTTTAGTTTGAAACAGTTGGACACGGTATTAAAGCTAGCTTACAATCATTTTGAGCCTAAAAAAAGAAAAAAAAAAACCCACCCAACCCTGTCCTGCAGGTGGAAAAATCAGATTTCCTTGAATATATACCTTAATGCCACAGATGTCTTTCCCCTCCTTAAAAGGAGTCTTGTTTTTACGTCTCATTCATGCGGTTTTGGTACAGAAGTAACTTTCTGGTAACCATTGGCACCTGGTGTTGGTTCCCTGGAGCTGGTGTTCAGAACAGCTTGTTTGCAGGAATAGACTGGTCATTTCCAGTGGCAGATCTCTGGGGAAAATACAAGTAACTGTTGGTGTCGGCTGGGGGTGTCCGAGATGAGGATGTGGATATAGTAGAGAAGAAGGGGGAGGGAGCTGGGGCTGAATCCTGCACAGTTCACTACAGCCTGTGTGGTGGTTGCACAAGTACGTGGAAGAACTTGTTTGTTCACGGGGATTGGGGACTGCTAAATTTCACAGCTTCTGGTACCCTCTCTATTTATTATTTTCTTTGCTTACTTGTTCTGTTGCCTTCAACTTTGCAAACGTTTATGCCCTCACCTCAACTGTACTGTACTTATTCTCCTCTGGTCCCCTTATTTTTGAAGATGTAATTGGAAAGCCCCTTTCTCTCCGTCTGTCCTTTAAAAAGTGATAGTAAGCCCTGGCTTCGTGGTTTTCTGCTGCGTTGCAGTTCTGCTGTGCACGTGCCAGTTAAAATAGCTGATTCTTTGTGGTAGCGGCATAGAGGATCTTTTACTGCCATTATGCTAAGAAACCACCAGATATTTAAACACAGCTGTCCTTGGTAAAGCAAGGGAGAAAAGCTTGAGGGAATGGGAATAAGTCTTCGAAATTCTCTCCTAGAGCTACTACACTTTTGTCCGGGTGGTGGCAAGGGCTCAGTATGACAACTGGTTGTGCTTAAAAATCAGGATTTTAGCGTTGATGGTCGGTTTATGGAACTGGTTTGTAGAAAGTCTACGGATGCAATGTAATAATTCTCAGCGTTCTGACATGCCCCGCTTAGACTGAAATACATTTTATTTGATAAAAGGTAAAACTTCATCAAAAGCATCTCTCATAAACTATATTAGGAAAGGAGAAAACACTTTTTTGGGTAGGTTGGTTCAGATTTTTCTGTATCTGATAGGCTTCCCTGTACTTACAAGAGTTCATAAGATGATTTTGAAAGTAAATTAGGAAACCTTAACTTTAGTGTAATTATTACTAAAAATCCTTTGGTTATTTGACTATTCCTATTGATTGTGCATTTAATTATTTAAAAACAAAAAATTTAAAGATGAGAAACAGGCTTGATCTCTCAGGAAATAAGGTGCACTGATACAATTCAGCATCCTTTTACTTACTCTGAAGTTCTCAGTTGTAGACGGTGACTAAAAAAGTCCCAGACTATTAAGCTGGTTATTGATGTTTGAACTATAGGCTAAGACGCTATAGGTACAAAAGTGGTAGAAGTGGAATATTTTACTATGGTTTTGTTTGGCAGTTGCTCTTTGGCACTAATCACGTAGGTGCCTCTTTTGTCTTGAGTAATACTTAAATGTGCTAAGATACGTAATGGTGTTAAGAAATGTTTTATTCAGCAGAATAGTTGTAATCTGGTAAAAGCTGCAGTGCCTGACAAAAGCCCTTTTTCTGGAAGGCGCCTGTTTGTGTTAAAGCTTTGTGATCTTGCATAAGTGTAGTGAGCAAATTTAAGAAGCCAGCTGGTTTACAGAAAAAACCCAAGATGAGCTTGTTTGACATCATTCAGTGCTGTTCCTGTAGAGCTGGGTCAAGTTAACTCAAGACAGATGAGTGTAATCAAGTAATGTCTTAATATTCTGAGCTTGATTGTGCTTGTGCTCCTCCAGGAGTTGCTGAAGACCTTGTGGGAGTCAGTGTTCATGCAGAAGCCTTCTGGAAGGGATTCTGTCCTTTCCCTTCTGCTATGCGCTGTGCAAGAACCAATATTTTGACTTTTCATATTTTAAAATGTGTGTTAGTAAACCCGAAACCATGAATTCCAAAGCAAGACTAAACATAATGATTTTTTTGATTATAGAAGGAAGTTGTGTTGTTTTATGTGCTGGCTGAAGATACTGAAACAATCTCGGGTATGACTTTGGGGGTATACCTACCTCCTGAGCTTGCTGGTTGGGTGCAAGTCTCACTTGAGGAGCACGGAACTCATTGTACAAGTATTTATCATCTTTGACAGGACATTAGCAGCTGGTGTTGACATTGCTGCCAGAGCTATGGCGCTGTCAGTGCTTGACCTATGGTGTTTGCTCTGAATTAATTACCAGTGGATGGTTTCAGAGGGTAAGAGCAGGTGACAGTGTATAAAACAGAATAAGGAGTCTAATATAGGTGAACTAAGATAAGTCTCTTCTGCTAGTTATTCTAATTTTCATGCAGTATACCACACTGATGTACACTGTTAATTTAAATGTTTCTGAGCTTGGATGGTCCGATGGTGCCTGAACTTCTTGAATGCTTCTTTTCTTGGTGTAGATAGGAAGGCCGAAGACCCAAGTAACAGAAATTGTCCCATTCCTCTTGAAGTGCACGTGAACTGCTGGACATATGAAATAAGGCAGATACTATAAAGATGTTTCTTGATGTGAACATTTTTTTCTTAACAGCTTTTAAATAGTAACCCTTAATTTTGGACGATAGTAACTGAGAGATGAGGAAATAGTCAAATTCTGACTTTTTGTGATGTTGAAGATCATTCTCAGTTGGATGTGTAGCAGCTTATGGGTACCCTTTCACTATGCTTCTGTCATTTGGTAGGTGTGTTAATAAGATTTGGAGCAGCTAATTGCAGGGGATTACAATTCAGTGAAGAACTAAGAGGGAGCAGGGGGAAGAAGCGGAAAACCAAAGTAATGTCTCCCACTTTCTTGATGCTGCATAGTAGCTGCTCCTCCATGTATGCAGAAAGTCCTGCAGCCCTGAACATTCAGTATAAGCAGCATACATAGTAACCAGAGGAAATAATGAAATACCGTGAATTTAATTTCCAATTATACACAGATGACCTTGTTTTGCATGCCTCTTAGTCAATCGTAAGCCCAAAGCAGCTGTATGAAATATATGTGAATTGGATATATTGAGAAAAGAATGTTTTTATTGGACAGATTAGCTTAAAAAAAAAAAGTATAGACCTTGACTGTCAAAATAAGCGCCAGTTCTGGAGGCCTTTGGTTGACCAGGTGACTCTTTCAGATGAGAGATAATCCTTCCATTTTCCTTCATCTTTTTTGGTGTTCAACAGTCCCTTATTTAGAAAGAGGAAAGTGACAGACATAAAACTGTTTCCAGTGTCCTTTTCTCTCTTCAAATTTTAAAAAACATGGAATGATGGTTTAGACACTTGAGAGGCATGATTTTTTTTTTGCCCTTTTTTTGACATGACTTTTGGATCAGCTGATTATAATAAAATGTAATCTCTTTATAATAAAATGTAATCTCTTTTGGACATTTATAACACATTTCCCATTAAATTTGGCGCATGGCTTTGACAAAAGTCTTGGCAAAAAGTAAAAGGAACATCAGTGATGCAAAATGTAGTCATTTTAAGGGAGAGAGTAATTTTGTGTGTCGTAGATGGCTCTGGCTTGGGTATCTCATACTTCTTTAGTCTTGCTATCACCTTTTTCTAGTCTAAAAATAGATGTTACTGAACTATATTGGGTGAAATAGTTTCTTAAATCAAGAAGGGGTGTACAACTCATGAGGTGCAAGTTTTGTTTCGACGTAGAGCAAATAAACATAAAGCAAAGATACACCTCCATACTTTCTTCATCGCAACTTCTTTTGTAGTGCGGCAGGGACAGACTTCTTGAGACTTTTTCAAAATGACCTTAAAATTTTCGGTGCTTCAATGACTAATCATTTTATTGCCAATAGAAGCAATTTCAACTGTTGCAATTTAATTGCAGTATTTCATTAGGAGGGACAGACCTTGTGTCATGCAAATTACTTGAGCAAGGCAGGCAGAAAGGGATAATCTTGTCACGGCAGGTATGTGTTGAGTACAGGTGAATATTGCTAGTCCAATGTAATTGCTGCTGTTTCAGGGACTCTAATATGATTTCAGCTCCTTGTATGTACAAACAAGTATTTCTAAGGCGGTATTACATTATTTTTTTTTTCCATCTCCAGACCGAAACCAAAGTAATGTTTATTCTCATTTCCCCCTTTATCAATTCTTGATTAGGCTATTGCGGTTCCTCTTTTATGAATTCTCTGGCTTGTTTATTTTAGGAAAAGTGTTCATAGTTGTACAAATAGTGTTAGCTTTGTAAATATTGCTCAGTGCAATATGCTAGTCTTATTTTTGAGCTTTTTCTTTAAAAATAACCCACAACTGGCTTCCAATAAAAAGTTACGTAGTCTGTTTTTTGTGCTTGTGTTTGGTCTTGCTACCAGCTGTTGACAAAAGTTTTGTTTCTCGTGATTAACTTTTGAGGCTTTTTGGAACATGCTATACTACTTTTAGTTATGAAAAATAATCTAATGTTATGTAGTATCAGACTGTCTCCTTACCAGTATCCAGTAGGGAAATGTTTATAAGGTAGCTTTCCCTGAGATGAAAGAGACTGAATTAACTGGTGAACTGTGTAACCATTTTTTTTTTTTTCTGAGGAGAAGGAATATATTTAATTGCATTTTATGTAGCAAAACTACAACTTTAGAATTAAACTCCCTGAGGTTACAGTGACACATTTTTCTTCCTTTTTTCTTTTTTTTTTTTTCGTAAATGGCAGTTATTTGGGGTAAATGACAGCATGATAGTTGTCTCTCTTGGAACTGGTGGTATCACAACATGTAATTAAAAAAATTCAGGCAGTTATGTCTGTGTGGCTTGTGTATTATTGTACATAATATCTGTACATAATAACACAAATAATTCTGTGTAAAAACATACCTTGAAAAAGAGGTGATACTTCTGCTGGGAGACTGTGCCAAGTTAGTTTTACCTACCAGCTTGTAACTTCTGGACCGCTGAGTTTAGGCCCCACGTCAAGAACTGAATTAAATGAGAAGTTTTTTCTTGTTCTTATTGTGTTCAGCAATTTATTGGCAGAATGATTTTAAAAAAACCCAACAAACCAACAAAAATAACAACAACAAAAAACAAGAAGTTCCTTTTCAGGAGCTGTGCTTGTTCTTTCTCTGAGAATTTCTAGGAAGCCAGGAGAGAGCTTTGCCTTCTCTGCTTTGAAAAAGGAGGTAATTTTTGTCTCTGCCACATGCTGGCCAGCTGGGATGAGGAATCTTGACGCGGGGCTGTGTGCAGGCAAGGCGCCCGGTCGTACCCGCTGGCTGGGGATGGCGGCAGGGCATCGGGATGACCTTGCCTCACGGGAGAAAAGCAACCTTGTCTCTTTGCCTGTTTTCCAGCCGGCTCAGCTGGTCACATGCGGGGTTGTCCTGCTGCTTTATAAGTGAAAACAAGGCCAGATAAACCTTTCGTGGCGGCGGCGGCATCCCAACTAAATGTGCTTCCCCACCCGCTTTGCAGCACGGCCAGCCTTGGGGCAGGGTGATGGCAGATCTGCTGCCTGCCTTCCTCCGGGCTAAGCTCGTCTCCACCCCAGGAGGAATGCGATGGGTTTCAGAGGTGCAGGCCAGCACGTTCCTCTCTCCGGGGTTACAGCCACCGCCAGGCTCTTCACTATTTCTGCCTCAAAAGAAAAGGACGAGAAGGAAAACAACGCAAAAATAGAGAGGCTTCGGTTTATTTTTTTCTATGTTGTCTGGGGCTTGAGATTTCAAAAACAAAATAAACCCTTCTGTAGGTGTTTATTGCTGACAGTAGGAGTTCGCAGGATTAGATTTGGGGTATGGAATAAGAATACAGGAAGCTATTCAAACACAGTTAATACCCCTGCCTCCAAATAGACCTTTGATGCAATCAACACACAAGAATTACAGTCCATTTGGGAGGGTTATTAAAAGGGTAAATACACACCTGATATCAGATGAAAAGTGGATTTAAAGTTTCAAGCTGGAATGATACCCTTTTATAAAAAAAGAAGCAATTCTGAAAATAGTGTGTCAGTTTGACATTTTCCCTTTGTATGAAGAATAACTGCACTGAGTCACGTAATGTGCTAGACAAATGTTCCCATTCACACTTAATGCATGTTTCTTTTACAGTTTTCTGACGTTTTTGTTTCCATGTAGATTCTTAAGCAGTATCAGATGTATTAGAGAAGCTGCACCGGGTTTTGGGATGGTGCAGGGGACGATTGGTACTTTGGAAGGACGGCTTTTTGAAACCAGTCAATATAGAGCATGTGAGCAATCGTTAAGCTTGATGAACTCCAAAGTTCATATACAGAATCTAGTGAACAGTTATGATTTCTTTTAAAAAGTATATAAATACTTATGATCCTGAAAAATATGGTGAAATACCGATGGCAAGTCTGCTCTTCCCAGCAAACATGGAAAAGTAAGGTTGTGTTCTTTTATCAAGAAACAACTAAAAGAGAGGATGTCAAAATAACGTGTGGACTTGAGGTGAATTGGTAATTTGTCCTTGAATAGTTTAATTTAAAAAAAAAAAAAGGGGGGGGGAGGGGGAAGAGAGGAGGGTATGGAGTGCAGTTTGAAGCAGAAGAGGCTGGTGTTTCCCAGGAGAGATGAGGCAGTGGAGCACTCTGCCATGTGTTGTCCACCTCGGGAATGCAGGAGATTCCAGGGGGCTTGAAGAGAATCCCCCAGCTGTAAGCACGAGTGCTTGGAGGTCTGGGCTGTGACAAGAGGAGAATTCTAAAATGTCTTGTTGCAAACCAGTTCCTTTGGTTCACCTGTGTGATCCAGTCTTTTCCTAGTTCTGCTGACGTGCTGGATGTGTTAGAGGTAAGCTGTGGGCATGATCCCATCTGGCAATTCTGCTTTCCTAGGAAGTTCCTATATGAACGTGGTTTGAGATTTAAGCCACAAACTGACAAACTCTTATCCCTTTTGAATATATCACTTATTGTATAGTTCCATGATTTGTGGTGGTGCTCTTCATTAAAAAAAAAAAATGTTTCTTTCTTTTAGTTAAATGTTATACTGCGTGATGCTCTCATGGTGGCATTAGATAAACTTTTTGTTTACAAAATCCTTTCCTGTTGCTAAGGGAGATAACTTTAAGAAGTGCAAGAGTAGGTATAAGGTATGACAATAAGTGCATCTCCCTGAATCTTGCCTGTTTTAATGCATTCCCATTTACTGTTTCTACACAGTTATTGCTGAAATTATTTGCATCATGCTACGTGGATAAGTTTTGCAGTCTAATGACTTGTTACTCAGTGTGAAACAATGCCCTTAAAGCTCAAAGCTGAGGTCATGTCACGCTCTTAGTTATGACCTATCTAATACAGTTGTCTTTGTGGACAAATTAAGTTAAATTGCATAAGCTTGTCAGCACTATGAAAAATAACTGAAGTTATTCTTCACTACCAGAGGTCCATCAGCAGACAGAACACACTTGTGTACACTCAGGAGTCAGTCGTTACTAAGATAAAACCTGTTTGTGTTTTTTTCCTTTTGGGAAGTTTTAGGGAGGGAAAAGGAGAAATGGGGCAAGAGGCGAAGATAAAACGTGAAGTGTAGCACTCAAATGACTCATTAGTGTAAATTGGGAAACTTAACCCTGTGTGGTGGGTTGACCCTGCCTGGATGCCAGGTGCCCACCAAAGCTGCTCTATCACTTTCCCCCTCCTCAGCTGGGCAGGGGGAGAGGAAAATATAAAAACAGGGTCAAGATAAGGACAGGGAGATCACTCAGCAGTTACCATCATGGGCAAACAGACTTGACTGGGGGAAAACGAATTTAATTTATTACCAATCCAATCAAAGGAGGATAATGAGAAGGAAGAACGAAATCTTAAAACACCTTCCCCCCACCGCTCCCTTCTTCCTGGGCTTAACTTCACTCCCGTGTTCTCTACCTCCTCCCTAAGTGGCGCAGGGAGATGGGAAATTGGGTGTTGTGGTTGGTTCACCACACGTTGTCTCTACTGCTCGCTCGTTCCTCCTCAGGAGGAGGACTCCTCACACTCTTCCTCTGCTCCAGTATGGGGTCCCTCCCATGGGAGACAGTCCTCCACGAACTTGTCCATCATGAGTTCTTCCCACGGGCTGGAGTTCTTCATGAAATGCTTCAGTGTGGGTCCCTTGCATGGGGTACAGTCCTTCAGGCACAGACTGCTCCAGCCTGGGTCCCTCATGGGGTCACAAGTCCTGCCAGCAAACCTGCTGCAACATGGGCTCCTCTCCACCGGGCCACAGGTCCTCCCAGGAGCCTGCTCCAGTGCAGGCTTCCCATGGGGTCACAACCTCCTTCAGACACCCACCTGCTCTGGCGTGGGGTCCTCCATAGTCTGCAGGTGGATATCTGCTCCACTGTTAACCTCCATGGCCTGCAGGGGCATAGCCTGCCTCACCATGGTCTTCACCACAGGCCGCGGAGGAATCTCTGCTCTGGCGCCTGGAGTACCTCCTCCCCCTCCTTCTTCACTGACCTTGGTGTCTGCAGAGCTGTTGCTCTCACGTCTCGCTCCTCTCTCCACAGCAGTTTTTTTTCCCCTTCTTAAATATGTTATCACAGAGGCACTGCCGCCTTCACTGATGGCCTCGGCCTCGGCCACCGGCGGCTCTGTCTACCGGCGGGTCTGTCTTGGAGCCGGCTGGCATTGGCTCTGTCAGACATAGGGGAAGCTTCTAGCAGCTTCTTATAGAAGCCACCCCGTAGCTGCCCTGGTACCAAAAACTTGCCATGCAAACCCCACGCACCCTGGTTTTGTCCCAGGACAAGTAAATACAGAGTTTTCTGCTATGGTGTGTACTTCAGTGCTAAGTAAATTCACAGTCCTTTGCATTTTTCCTTGACCTGGTGGCTCTATTTATCTGTGAATCTCTGCAGCTCTGGGAAGGTGGTGGGGGGGGGAATGCAGGAATTTATTGTCTGATTTACAAAGAGAGTGGCAGCAAGATCTTTACTGATTGTATAAGGGAGGCACCATCATCATTACATAAATTTCATAGGTTCTTTGGTGGCATTTTCTTACAGTGCAGCCATAACTGACTGTGACTCAAATCTTCTTGTTTGCTGTTTTAGTTTTGGAATGGGCACCTTAGTTATGCAGACTATCACTGCAGTTTAACGAACTTAAAACTTTTTGCTAGATATGTGCTGCTGAGAGCCGATCTGACAAACTGTGGAGGGGAAGTGCAAAGCCGTAAGCAACGCTGCTGAGATGCTCAACTGCTTCCAACAACTGCTGGGAAGGCAGAGCTATTCCCATTGGGGTGCTTCTCCTGCTTTCTGCTTACGGGAAGAGGTTTTCCTATCAGTCTCTGCAACCAGCATCCGACAGAGCTGAAGTATGTTCCTGCCTCCCTTATCTGGCTGTAAAATTGAGCCTTCTTTCTGTCCGCCTTCGGACCCTTTGCTTCTGGTAGCTGTTGTTTAAAGGGAGGGCAGATGGAGTGCTCCTCTCCGAAATCTCTGTCTGCTTAAACAAAATAAGGAAGACCGTGATCTGTCCTTTCCAACTGGGAGACTGAGCTGGACAGATGTTTCTTACTCAGTGCTAAGGAGGAAAGTCCCTGGCCAGGGGCTCTAGGATGAGGGTTAAAAGGTGAACAAATCCTACAGGGGCCTTCTGCTGTGATGAACGCTTCAGCCCTGCACAAGTGAGAGAGGAGATCCAAAACTTCTGTCTCTCATGTCTTATCCTCCTCCTCCTCCTTCCTCTCATCGCAACTATTTTGTGTTTATTTTCCTACTTTTAAATTGCATAATTTAGTCCTTCCTGTCACTTCCTAATGTCTGAATCATAGGTAGATCTTCCTGCCTGCAGTAAACAAACATTTTAGTCCTGGCACCTTTCCAAACGTATTTAACTGTATTTATGAAGGTGGGGGGGTCCCTCTGGCAATGTGCTTGGGAAGCTAATTCACTTGTGTACAGGTCGGGTAAGCTGCTTACTGCACGCTTCTGCGGCCAACTGATTTCCTTGTCTTTCCGATCTTCTAAGCTGATGTAGCTGCTCGGCTGATCAGGACAAGCAGGTGAATGGTAGCAGATGATAAAAACAGAGTATAAACAGTGGGTAACGAGCTTCTGAAGTTAATAACAGTAGCAGCTAGGTTGCCTCAAGTCTTCTTGCTGTTGGTGTTACCTCTTCTCTCTCATACCTTGCCTGTACCTACACTGTTGAGATACATGGTGTCTGCATTTAACCAGTCACTTGTGATAGGCACTGTCTGGTTTAACACTAGGGCTTTGCTTGTTTTTTGGATTCTTTCACTGCAAGGCAAGAAGATAATACAGGGCATTTCGGGATGCATGGTCTGCCTCCATCAGCCTGGTGGACCTCTTAGGCCGTATATGTAAAAGCTGCAAACTATGAGTGTGACATCCTCACTTGTCCCATTATTACTCTCATTTCTAAGCTTTGAAAATCCTTCATTTTATTTTTATTTTTGAGTTGACTGTGACTCCACAATGATGCATAGAAGACCCAGCTAACACCCATGGGAACTCCCCACCTCTCCCGATGCACTTGCACTCTCTCTTTGCTGGTTTCTGTCCTTTATGGGCAAAACTCGTCTTGAGTCATAGATAGACCAGTCTCACAGTGGGCTGAACACTACAGCTCCTACACTGCAACTACACGTGGAACTGTTAAATGGACTTGGTAAATGGACACAACAGAGGAAAGTCCAGTCCTTGTTTTGCCAACTTTGCATTTGTACCTTCCCATCCATCTGTGCATCCTCACTTCCCTCTCTGATTCCTCCTACTAAGATGGGAAAAAGGTGAGAGTAAGTCAAATATATTTAGGACAGACTAGATGAGGTAAGAACACCCTGAATGTTACACTGACTTCTGAATTGTGTTTTCTCGTAAAAAAGAGAGAGAATGTGTGCTGCCTTTTCAACAGTTACAACTTGCCTTGATTGTTGACTGTGTTGCGTATAGCATGGGAAGCATATTCTCCATGCAGATTATGTAAAAAAAAAAAAATAAAAAAATTGGCAGGTTGTGCCAATAAAACAAAGCAACAGAATATTACTGTAGCCTGGTTTAATACCAGTTTCAGAAAAGACAGTTGAAGCAAAAGAACCCTGCTGTTACATGCCATAGGAATGCCTCATGTTCCAGTTTCTCCTGGCTGAGGTTGCATATGCACAGGGGCATGGGGTTTTCCCTTGTGCCATTTGTTCTCATCTGGTCAGTAGAGGGAAGGATGCAGTTCCTCAGAAAGATAAGTCTGAGAGATTTTGGACCTGGTAGTTCATCTTAGAAGATGTGAATGAGTTGGATACCCTTTCTGTCGTCATCGCCTCTTACACTATTTGCCTGTGTGTAATGAAAGAATTTACTTTTCTTTCCACAATAGTGGGAGGAGTTACTGATTCCTATGGTTGGGGTTGAAATGAGATTTCTGTATTTGGAGTATGAAAGTAATTTTTTTGAGGGTGCAATTTGGATCATGAACAATGCTAGGGAATAGGGAAGAAAGAAGTGTGGTAGAAGATGTATCCTGTTTATAATATCTTCTAGTTCAAAATGATGGCAACCTATTTCTTAAGAACACTATACCACGTAAGAACTGAATGTGGATACAACTATATGAAAATATTTTTATTTTATCTGTTTGTTACAAGCATTTTGGAATTCTTGAAACTAAATCCTACATATTCAAATAAATGCCATGTTAAATAATGTAGAAAATACTTTTGCGTCCTTTGTACGCTGTATGGTGAAAGTTTTGCTGAATCAGAAGCAAAAATGTAAGGGTTGGGTCCTGTAATTATAGTCTTACAGGACCTGTCTACTATTGCCTTTTAATTTAAGCTTGTAATATAAAGTATTTCTGGTTAGAATGAAGATAACACTGACCAAAGTATAATGAAACCCATTTTTTAAATCATTTGCATTACTGTAAGTTGTCTTGTAATGTTCCACAGTACTATTTTATCAGTTCTAGTCAATAAATATCACATTGGTGTGCAAATCTTTTCATTTGAACTTGAGGTTATTAAATTATACTCTTACATTGAATTTCAGTGATTGCATTATTGCCATTCATCTAAGGAGATGACAATCTTGCCTCCTCAAAGGATGTTGGGCTTTTTGTTTCTTTAAGAAGATGTAAGTAGTATTAAAGTCCAATCTGGTGGAGGGTTATGTGATTTTTAGCAAATAGTTAAGCAGTGCTTCTGTGAGTTGCTTGTGAAATTCCAGTAATTCTCAATTTAAAGTGCAAATATTTCTGTAGGCAATTGAACTACACCATCTTAAGTTGCTATAAAACACCTTTATAGTGTTGTGAAAAAAAATCACGCTAAGCTTTATACCAAAACTTGTAACTCTGTGAGCAAGCGTAAGCCAAGAAAATGGTTGAGACTGTAGTAGAAACATGCTTTCCCACGAAATAAAATCCAGGGATGTAGCCACTGTAATTGTGCAATAAATTATCATAAATGTGATGTCATAGTCTCTGCAACTTTCTGAAGGGGTAGTCTGATTTTGAAATCAACCGAGTAGTGAATAACAAGCCTCTGAATTGGCCTAGACAACAGCAGACACGTCTGCATCATTTGGGGAAAGCAGTCATCTCCTTAGAGAATTAAACTATTTCAAAATAGAAGTTGTTGACTCAATGTGTTAATCTTGGCTTTTCATGAAGAAGTGCAGCGTCCCACACTGATTTTTTTTTTATTTTTATTTTTTTTAAACGAATCCCTAAACTAGCGGCTTCATAGGTAAAAGGAGACCTATTGGAAGAAAGTAATGGTTCCTCTGAACTGCAGTTATTCCCCAGTCACGTTCTAACAACTTCTTATTTATCTGTGGAAAGAGGTCCCCAGATGCAGATGTGATTGCAGAATTGTAACTTTTGATTTACAAGGATAATTTCACAGGCTTGCCCAAGGGCGCATTGTGAAGATTAGGCAGAACCCAACCAATCTTTAAGGTTTCTATGGCATAATTCAGAAACTTTGTTTCGGGTAATTACTGTATGAGATAACAAGGACATATTGCTTGAGCCCCAGCTCTGTTAGTCATGTATTATCTTAACGTAAAAAGACAAAATGAGTCCTCTTAAGTTTGTTATCATTCTGGATTTAAAAGTAAGTATTATTAATGAAACGATTCAAAAGAACATGTTGAACTGCCATTGAGTGTGGTAAAACTTACCTCAATGTCCAAATATGTATATATTCTAAATATAATAAGGCACAATGTATATTTTTTAGCTTCTACCATAACCTCTTGGTGTGTATATAGTAATTAAAACAATTTAAACAGCTTAGAAATTAGTGTTGTGCCAACAAAAGGTATCTCTCTGCCTTCCTTGTAGGAAAATCTTCACACCCATCCCTGTATCCCTTCAGGCAAAACCCTGGGTAAATAAGTAAGCCTTGCAGTATGCCTAGAAGGTCATCTGTAAGGGGGAGGTGGGAGCAAAATTCAGAGCCAAGAGCCTTCCCAGAAAACGATTTACTGGTACATCTCCATGCTTGGGAAGCCTGGGCTTCTGCCTGGTTCAGTCTTTCCTCGTGACTCTTACAGATGTCTGCGCAGGCCTACAGGAGACCTTTTCCGAGCTGATTCTTGTGTCAATAGTTCATTCGTTCTTTAATTCTTTATCTTTTTTCTCCTTTCATCTTCACTTTAGAAACTACCAGTAACTCCTTGCTGGAGCTCTTGTATTTAGCCTTGTGACACTGCACCCTGCTACTCTGGTAACTTGATTCATGTCTCTACCGAAAGGTAATAGTCTTTTTTTCTTTTTTTTTTTTCTTCCTTTTCCTTTTGGTCTCGCTTTCCCTTGGGAATCTGCAGCATCTGTGTTAGCTTGTATCTCTTCATCTTTGCTCTTTCTTTCTTGCCATTGACCTGTCCATGGATGGCTTCCCATGTTCATTTTATGTGAGCTTTACGTCAATGGCACGTGCTTTAGTCTCTCTGAATGCTTCCTCTTCTCTGACTTGCATTCTGTATAGTGCTATCATTAATGTTGCGCTACCAAATGAAGTATATCTTCTGTTTTCTTGGAGGTTGCCTTTGCAGTTCACATTCTTTATTCCTTTAAAATACACCCACATTTTCCTAACGATCAAGTCCCTTGAGCGCTAAAGTTGCCCGTTCCAGGAACACGTAGATGGCATGGCCCACGGTTGCCATTGGGTGGGCATGTAGACTTTTTGCAGACAGAACCAACTGTTGCTGGTGTGATGGTTTTTTATCAGCTAACCATATTGTATATCTCTAAATGCAACAAATATAATGAAATTTGGACTACTTGAAGGTTGTATTTAAAGCCTTTCATAACTGTACTGTATTTCTATAGAGACTTATATCATTATTTTTCCTGTCTGCTCTAACATTTTTCTTTTTGCTTTTAAACTCTGTGTGAAGTTTGGGGTGAATTGATTAAACTCTTTTCTGAACTATTAGAACACAAGTATTTTTTTCATTCGGTTCTTAATTAAGCCTAATGTCTTCTATTATGTGTATGAAGGATTTCTACAGTGTTCTATTCACTTGTGTATTTTTGTGAAATGTCCCCACGTCTAGAAGGGCAAGGTTTGATTTTGGACAAGGAGGATGTTAGCATTGAATATACTTGTTACTCTCGGCACGTTATTTTGTGACATGTTATTATTTATCATTTTTAAAAACGATAATTCTAATTCCTTCCTCACCCCCCAATGTGCTAAATGGACGTGAGTGCCTTATAGAGCAAAATAACTGAAATGACCGTTTTCCCCATTTTTCCTCCATCTTCCATCTTTCTGAGATTGTTCATTACTGAGGAAAGGAACTGTGGATGATGTTTTCGGGAGAGTTCACACTGAAAACCATTCCCATCTCTCTCTTTGCTTGGAAAGTATGCAGCAGGCTTTAAACGTAATTGCTCTTTTTTAGTCTAATTTGGGTAGAGTGAGAGATTCCTTTGTAGCTAGGACTTTGCCTATATGGAGATCCATTAAAGCTGGAATGGCTTGAATTTGGGCATAGAAACAATTGACAGATTACAGACTGGAAAGCATGGGAATTATTTGTGCTCTGTTAGGAGCGCTGCCAAGATAAGCTGCTGTCTTCTGTATCAGCTGTAAAGTTTCTTTGTGGTCATCCTTCAGTAAAGCCCCAAATAGCGTGCATGATTCGAATTCCATTGAGATATAAAAGCAAACACAAATATGAAAGCTGACCCCTGAAAGAATGCAATTTTAACTATAAAGCCAATTTTCTTTCGGTTGATGATCTCACTACACTAATAATAATAATAAAAAAAAAATAAAAAACAAACAAACAATAGCCAAACCACCAAAAAACCCCAAAACCTGAAGCCAGCAGAATCCACCACATGCATTCCCGCATCTGAAGGGGTGTAAAAAGCTTTGGAGACTTCGAGTGCTTCCTATGGCATCAGTCTTGTCTTCCCTGGACTGAGCCTCTGTCAGGTGCTCTTCTCCCACCCTGTGTCAGGCAAGTCTGAAGATTTGGAGCTGGGAGATACCTCTACAGTGGCTATACGACCACTGGAGCTACTGCTTTCTGTTTTCACAGGTCTTTAAAAATGCTCTAAAAATGATGCGTGGCAAAATAGAATTACTCTGCGCAGGAGGGAATCCCTGTATCCCAAATGCCATCATGTAAATCCAAGCCTGTTGGCTGTACAAGAGGCAGTAGTTGCGTGGGCCATCTCACCAGGGTCCCGCACTTATCGACGTAGCTCGAGGTACCTCCCTGCGTGAAGTGTTCCTGGAGCAGGGGAGGGATGGAGAAGATGATTTTTCTGATCTTGCTAACCTGCAGTGTTCTTAATGGGAATAACTGGAAATGAAGAGGCTACTCAGGTGTAATGAGGTTTAACTAATGTAACCAATGTTTCAACTTGTTCTACTGCATGTTTGCTCTGAGGCTTGTTTACGTATTGTATAAGCCAAACTCGCCTGTCTTGTTAGGTGAGTGTGGTTGAAGTCTGCAGAGCTAAGTGAATGTACTGTAATATCTTACATAGCATTAACAAAATATGCCCCTGTGGTATGACACATTAATGGCATATGAAATCTATATGCTTTTGAGACACACCTCGTAATGGTGATATCACTTTTTTGCAGATTGTGGGAAAATCAGTCATACTCAAAAAACATCGTAACCATCCTTACGTATTTAAAAAATTCATCAAAGGCAGGGGTGGGGGCAGGGACCCGAGTTCCTAAGGAAGGTAAATAGAAGTTGAAGATACTCTTATCGATGGTCTTTGGGCTTGTTCTGAAATGAATTGAAAAAGTTTGTATCAAGTGAAGGGATTTTTTTCTTTTTTTCTTTTTTTTTTTTTTTTTAAATCCTTCCCCAAGCTCACTGCCTTCTTGGTCTTTTGGTGAGCTTTTGGAGTTCATCATAGGAATATTTTTGGTATTTCACAGAATATAGCTACTATGAGTAGCTTCTTTCACGGAGAAGATCTAGTGTTAAAAGAATGTAATAGTCATTCAGCATAACACTTTCAATGCTAAGGAAAATTGTTAGTTACATTTTTTTTCTTTTCCTCTTGGACTAAGTTTAATGAGTTAATACTAAGCAAAACTTAGTAAAGAATTTTTCAAGTAAGCCAGTTAACCAGAGCTACTGTAAGTTGATCGCTATTCTGTTAAACAGAATAACATGAAATAAATCTGGTTTTGAACCAAGTTCTGCGGTTAATGTATAGTTTTTTGCCACTTTTGTTCATGAGAACTGCTTCAGCTATAGAACTTGGTCTGTTGTAAAAGGTTTTTTTTATGCTTAGAGTTGCTTTTTGTTGTCCCTTTTGAACATAGACATGTAACATCTGCATGTCTCTAAGAACCTGAGGTTTCTCAAACAAAAAAGTTGATATTTCCAATAAGAGAGTCATATCAGAAATGCTATCTAGATGAATTGAAATATTTCATTATAACACATTGATTTAATCACCTTTGTAGAAAGCTGTTTTCATAAAATAGAAATATTTAACTGTTATTTGTCACAGTAAAAGCTAGTTATTTTAATTTTAACATGAAAACAGAAATAAAATTTCTTCATAAGACCAAAAATACAGCTCCACTGAAACAAGACATTTCCAGATTATTTTTTCCCTTCTGTTTTCCCCTCTCTCCCAAAAGGTTGGAAGGAAACATAGCTTCATAATCGTGGGGTTTCCTGATTTTTTTTTTTTTTTCCTATTTTCATAGCCTTCCTAATATGCATGTCACGGTTTGCTTAGGCTAGATTGTCCAGAGTTTTTAGGGGTAACTTAAAGCAGAGATAGTAAGCATATACTCATGTATAGCTTATGCTGTGGTTTGTATGCCAATTTTTCCGTGTAGTTATCTGACCTTCTTAATCTGTGTTACTGGAAGAAGGTTTGTGCAAAACGCTGGCTTTTATAACAGGAAAGGCCATGACCCGTAGTGATTTTTATCTGGAAATAGTGACTAGAAAGGAAGATGTTCCCTTGTTTGAAACTTCCCCGTAGTTTTTTTTTTCATTATTTCCATTTTCAGTCCAATTGTTTTGAGTGTCATGTAAGAAACCGCAGTCTTCAGACTACGCTGTTGTTAGCCCAGTGTGTGGGTACCATAGTGATGAAAGTGCGGCTTTCCCCTGGGACCCAGAGGTGATGGTGGAGCCAGCGAGGGGTTTGGAGCACTGTGAAGATGCTAGACTTCACGGTTCTGTATTGCACTGTCTGACATGTCTGTGTGTCTTGGGTGGAGAAAGCTACAGGCAGAAGCTCAGTCTTGAAGTTGGGGAGATTGTGACTGGTAAACTTTTCTCTGGAGTATAATAGATTTGTTTATCTAGCAAACTGGAGGTTGTAGAGGAATTCCTTGCTGCTCTTATTGACTTAAATTGAGAAGATGCAGAGAAGAATTGAATAATGTGGGCTGAATGCACTACGGGTGATTGGATGGCCTTGTATATTTACATTTGACTTATTATAGTATAGTCATTCTTCTTCATCTTCTAAAATTAGCCAAGCACAGCACAATTATAATACTTTCATGCTTCAGGATAAGCTTTGCATTTCATTAGTTCATTGGTTCTGATTTATGCTACGTCAGTTCAGGAAGAAAAAATGTTTAACTGGAATAACTTGTTTTGAAAGTTCAGTACAAGTGTGTGCTTTCTTCATCTCTAATTTTGAATCTCCCACCTCTTCTCTTAATGTGAAAGTCTGTTTGCCTCGTCCTCTATGCTAAGTCATAAACTTCACCACGGAGCAGCATCAAAGCGGTTTATTTGCTTTCAAATACATGTAGGTATTTGATTAGAAGTTTTCAGTTGACACCCCACTAAATCCTCCTTTTTTCCTCCTCCTCCCCCACGCAAATATTTTTAGGGCAAGATTTACAGGTAAAAATAGCAACAAGTTAGAGGCACCTTGCTTTTGGCTTAGTTATGCTTCTCATTTGAAACGGGTGTTTGCGCATCTCTGAGGCACGGCGGCCTTTGCCACCCAAAGGGCCGATGCCAGGCTGATGCTGGGAACAGCTGCTGGCCCACAGGCAGCTTCTTTCTCCTGGTATGAGTCGTGGCCTTCACAGCCAGTGAAGCACAGGGGTTTCTGACCGCTCTGGGAGGAAATCTGGTTGGTAATCTGAGGGCAGGTTTTCTTCTTCCCCTTTACGCCTTGTCCAGTGTAGGGCTGAAGGCTGCTCCCTGCTCCTCCCAGCTAAGGTCTCTGTGGGGCCCTGTCTTACCCTGGTTTTCGCCTTCCGAGGAGACCACTGCACAGCTACCAAGTGTGGCTGACTGTCCGGAGACCTCCCTGGCGTGGCTGCCCACCTGCTTTGGGCTGGCACCTCTGGTTTGCTTGTGCATCTTGTTGTGTCTCTCCCACCTGGGCTGGACTTGAGCATCGCTGGTGGGAACGGCGGGCGTGGAAGACGCCCGTGTTCCTATGGGAAGGTAGGCCGTGGTGTTTATCTTCCTTGAACGCCACTTTAAAGGTAGCCGGTGAGGAATGCACGCTCTTTCAAGATCACAGCCTTGTCGTATTTTTATGGATACTTTGAAAGGCAAAAGAGCGTTCAACTGGGTTAGCGGGCAAATAAATGTGTGTGGCCCTGGGGCCTCGTGCACTGTTTGAGGGTTGTGCTAACGCACCTTTCAGACAAAACCAGTAGGATGAGATAGTCAGTAGTCACATTTCTCTGCCTTCTGTGACTTGTTGCAGGGACTGGAGTGAAAAATGAAATACTCGTGCTTCAGACCCCTCTCCAGAGTGTGGACACGTACTTCATCTTAGGATCTTTCCTTGCAGTTGATGTTAATGGAAGTAACCTTTTTCGCCACACATTTTTCTTGTTCGCAGGCTTCTATGTGACCTTGTAGTGAAGTCATAAAAGCTTGAATCTTTGCTATCGCAATCCTTGCCATAGCAACATGCGTCATAGCCGTATAATTATTTATTTAATGGGTTTAATTATGAAAACTGGGAAAGGCACTTATGAAAACTGGATCAGGTAGGGGAAAAAAAAGCACTAGTTTTAAAGTAAAAAAAAAAACAACTAAACAATGCTTTCACAGTAACCTGAGACAGGAATAAGTTAAGTATTGGAGCCTTTGTTTTAAACTACTTTACTTTCTTCCCTGTCTGCCTTTTCCCCCTTTTTTAATTGTTTTTTTCTTTTTGTCCGCTGTGCAAGAACCATGCAGCTGCTTCAGTGATTTCCCCCCCCCGCCGTTTTGCAGACCTATAAATACATTTCCTTTGTCATGTTGTTTCCTAAGAGCTTTGCTTCCAGATAGCTTTGCTATTTAAAATTTTTCATCTTTGAATTTCATACTATCATGTCAAAAATAATTAGAAATCTTCAAAAAAAAAAGTCTTTAAATTTCAGATTGTCTACAGCTTTTTCTCCTTGTCTTCAGAAATCAATTTTGCTATCGAAAAGCCTTCTCAGAAAGAACTACCAACAGGAATGAAATTTGAAGTATTTAAGAACATAGAGACACTAGCACACTCTTAGAGAAACTATGTATTTTTTATAACCGTGAGTGCTATGCTCTGGAGGATTTCTTCATTTATTATCATCAGTGTATACACCAAAAGTTACATGACCTGCACTGTCTTGCAGTAGTATACTGGTGGACTGATCTCTGATTAATAGTTGTTCCTTTTCCTTAATTCATGAGGGAAGAATGAAATTAGACAAATAACTTTATTGATTCCACTTCAGACTTACTGACACGTTGTGAATCTTTCAATTTAAATCGATAGATACCTCGGTAGCTGTAGCAGAAAAATACCCGGACTCCTGGCAGAAATGCCCTTTCCTGTGTCTCTGCCTTCAGGCTGCACTGGAGTTTTGAATGAGACTGGGAGCAAGTGGAGTGGGAGCATCAGAGCAGGTCTTGGCAGCTTAAGGTTTTTATAGACAGTTCTTGCTACAAGTACATTAAAGGCTGGTTGCGAAATACGACTTGGTGACAGAGCAGTGAATTGTTAATCCAGGATGGAGCTAGAATTTCAAATTTGTGAACTTTTGGCATGGAGGGAAGGGTGGGGTTTTGGAAGGAATTTCAGTAGCTGGATCGTGATATAAAATGCAAAGACTTTCAACTGAGTAACTCAAAAACTAACTGGGAAGAACTTTTCTGTTGAAGTTATTACTGGACTCAGAAGCCTTCATTAGTGAATATTCCTGCTCAGGCCTGATACATGGAAGCAGAATTTCCTTTTTTGTTGTGTGTGTTTGTGTTGGTTTTTTTTTTTTTTCAGTGCTGAAATGTGAAACCTTTCCTGTTGGCATGCTGGCTGACTTAACCGCTTCTTTGGTAGTCTCTTTCTCGCTGTGTAGAAAGAGGAGACATCCACTCCTCTGCTGTCTGCAGAGAGCTTTGTGGAACATAATCTTTTTTTTTCCCTCGGAAAATTACTTTTTTGCTTTTTATTCCACAGGCGTGATGTAGGGCTGTGTATAGGACCCACAGACTGAGAACAGTATGTTGGGAGAGAAGTCTTGCATTAATTGTTCCGTCTGTTTTTTGCAGTGCTTATGAGAGAGTGTATTAGTCTTGGAAGTTGTCTTGTGGCATCACTCCTCATAAGGGGCATCAGAAAACCCTTTTGGGTTAAAAACAGGCAAAAAAAGAAATTAGTTCTAAAAGTAGACTGTGGGCTGGTGAATGCTCGCTAGTCCAAATGCCATGTGAGTGACGGACGTACTGTTAACATGTGGCTGCAAACCACCCAAGGACCACTTCACTTGTCCCCTGGGCTACAATAGTGGAGCCTCAGAAGTACGGTTCTGGAGCTTTGTAAGGTTCCCAGATAGACTTGGTGGTGGTCCAACAGAGCATACTTTTATATTCCTAATTAATCTTTACCCTGCATTGAATTCAAGCATAAATTTAACATTCACAATATTACTCTGTAAGTTTCTCTAGGCCTCCAAAGAAGCTATACCAAGTTAAAAGTACTAATGCAAAGGTATGCAGAAGTGTGTACAAACTTGTAATGTCTCTCTCTGTCTCTGCAGCTGTTTTGACTTAAACTAATACTGTCTCCCTTAATCAAGCATCCAAAACTTGGAGGAAACTTGAAATGGAAAGTTTTCAATTAAAAATAACAGGAGAGCTCCTGTTTGAAATCACTACACTGTATTGTTAAATTGGATAAGCAAGAGCTATCTAAGATCTTCCACAGCATCCTGTGGGTATTGTCACTGTTGCTGAGGAGCTCAGGATGTCTTGTTGGTAGCTGGCTGGTATCTCCAGTAGATGCTTCTCTATAAGGTTGAATTTACCAGGGCTCAACAATTTGTTATTTGGGTCTAGTGTAGCATTTGGATTTGGAAAGGCAGGTGAAGTTCTGACAGTGTCCTTTCTTCACAGGCTTTTCCTCCCTTTTCTGGAGCCAAGTGATCCAAGTGGACTTGACCAAAGTGGACAAGTCTGTCACCACCCAGAGTTTATTGTTGCTATGGGGGAATGTGTGTGTATGTATTTTTTGTCTGCAGCAGAAAAGTAGCACATCCACAATGGAGCTCTTTGCTGTCTCATTGAATGATGTCTTAAGAAAAAATGGTTTTGTAGAACAAGATTTGTGGATGGACTTCTCTGCTGTTGCTTATCTCTGCTGGATTCCTCTTCACTTGATGTGATGAACGTTTCTCCTTCAGGCAGAAGCTTTTGTTCTTATTTTGGACTCTGAGTACAGAAACTTGGAGAGTAGCTGGCCTGCAACAGCAAAGAGGCTGTGTGTGAGAGGAGAGGTGGTTTACTGGGAGCTTTACAAGTGAACCTACACCTGGTGAGAAGGGAGTGGCAGGAATAACTTGCACCTAAGAAAACAAACAAAAAACCCCCAAAAGGAATAGGACAACTTTTGCAATGTTAGTCTCTTCCATCTGCCTAGGGCAAGGTCACTAAATTTATCCTTTGCTTCCACCAAGTTTTCACTTGGTGTGGGAAGCGTTAGCTTTATAATCCAGAAACTAACGAAGAAAAACTGTTTCTCCCATTGCAGGTTTTATCTTTTTTTTTCTTGCCTGTGTCTTGACAATTAAACTGTATTTCTTCAGAGGAAGATCAGATGTTCTTTTAATGTTGCAGCAAAACTGTACCACTTAACCATGTTTTGATGCATAATGTAATCAGCTTGATTGCTTTTTAATATGTCATTCAGACCTACAGTTGCTGTCAGCTGGGCTGTATCTATTCTCTTGGGGAATTTCAGTAATAACTTTCTGGTAGATCACAGCACCTGATGGTAACAGGGTTTTGTTTTTTATTTTTTCAGGGCAAAATCTGTGTCCCAGGGGTAAATGGTGACCTTGCAGGTGAAAGCTAAAGCAAATTGTGGAAAAGGCGCTGGGTTCTTGGTCTTCCCCTATTTCTGCAGTGGGGAGGGAAGGGCTGAACAAAGCGAAGGCGCTCTGTGCCTCGTGTGCGAGGCGGCACAGCTGCAGTGGTATATGGACAGGCGTTAAGTGATGCTTGGTACATACTTTGCAGCTTTTCTCAGGTGGAGAGGCTGAGGGGATGGACTGGCAGCCTGGAAGCTGTGCTACTGAGAAGTCTTCCTTCTTGGATATTAGTCGTGGGTGCCTCATTATGGTTTGGTCACTGCAAATCTAGTACTAAGCTGTAACAGCTATTCTGTTTACTTTGCAAATCATAGTGCCAGGTTGCATTAAGAGACAGGGCTTTCTTTTTTTTGAGTGTTTTGTTCTTGAAAGGCTTTATTGACAGTATGAGGTGTGAAAATAAGGCATGCATGTGGCTGTGCTTTTTCTTTTTCTTCCCTGAGTGTGGTAGCATAGCAGCTTTAATATACATATGATCTCACTAAGATACCAGCTGGTTGAATGTGGGACCTTTTGATTGCATTCTTGATTAATTGTGAACTAGACAGGTTTGAGTAATCAAGATTTTCAGTTTTCTTATTGGTATGTGCTGGTTCTAGAAGATACAGGTGCTTCCATTTCTCCTTCATTAAAAGAAAGTGTAAAAAAAAAAAAGAAACCAAACCCATGTGGGCTCATTAGAAATCTGCAAGTGACATAGGTAAGAGATTACATTTGGCATTTTCATGCGTTTGCATGCTTAAGCATGCTATTACAACTTCAGCATTCTGAGATCTTTCTCTTAACAGCAGCGTGCTTAGTTTTAAACTTCTGTGGCAAGATGCTTGACTGCAGCTTGAATGAGTTAAAAATGGCGAGTAGCTCTTTTATATGTACTGGGCAAAAAAATTCAGACATAATGAAGTACTTGTGAAGTGTCCTTAAAGAAAAAAAAAAGTTCTCTGTGTGGGAGTGTGAGGAAGGATTAAAACTGAGACAGTCAGTAATCCCCCTCCCCTCTTTCTAAAGAAAGAAGGCTTTCCAAGTAGCAGTGGAGAAAAGAATAAATGTCACTAATTAGAAAGGCTTAAAGATAAGAGAAAGAACATTGGCTACTACAAGACTAATAACTCAACTCTTCAGGCTGATTCTGCACTGCATGTGACTTTATCTTGCGTAAAATATAGATACTGGTTTCTTATTGTCATGTCTGCTTCTCTGGTCTTTCCTCCTCCCCTCTTTTCTCTGTAGAAAACTTCTTGGCGAGGCTATCGATGCAAATTTGACCTTTAAGTTTTTGACTGAACAGCTCGCATATCAGGAAATAGCTCAGAATGTGCAAGATAATTTATGGCAGGAATTTAGTGCGCTTTATCACCCTTTGAAACTTTGAAGGCCTTTTTAAAATCCACCTCTTTAATCTTCCCCTTTGCCGTGAAGAAGTCCTGCTTGTCAAGCGTCCCTGCGAGGCGCTGGGTGATGTGGCTGGTGCACCTTGACGTGCTGGCGGTGGTGCGGCTGCGGCGGCTGGGTCCGGTTGTCTTGTCAATACCTCGGTGTTTGAACAGTGACAGCTACCCAACAGGGAGGGGGGATGTCTGTCTGTTGGGTGTTGGGTTTTTTTTGTGTTTTGAACCAAATTGTGGCCTGCGTTAGGTGGCACAGCAGGTGCCAGCATCCATAACGCTGGTCCCGGGTGAGCGAGCGGGTTTCTTGCTTGGCTGCCTCCTGGCAGTTTTGGGGGGGGGGACGGGACGATGACACTGAGCAAAAGGGTGCAGCCCCCTCCATTTTCTCTCGCTGTCTCCTGCCTATCGCTTCTGTGGCCGTATTAATATGGAGCAGTTGAAGTCACTCAGTTGGCTGCGGGCCAGCCTGTGCTGTATGTGCAGCTTCTGTGAAGACCACTCTTAACGCGCGGAGCGGTGATGTGAGTCAGGGAGAGAGAGAAAGAGAGAGAGAGAGAGGGGCAGCGCCGGGGGAGAGGTATGTCTTGTCCTTCTGTCCTGCCGCCTTCGGCATTTCCAAATCCTGCTCATGCGCTTGACGCTTCCTTTCATCTCCTTGCTAGCCTCCCTTTCTGTCCCACTGGGATAATTTTACTTTCTTTCTGGTTAGACAAACCGACGCTGTTTTGTAAGTTAATGGTCTGTCTCCATTAAGTCATTAAGCAACCGCGTTTCATTGATGAAAGTCTCGTTCAACAGACTTGGCGTTTAAGGTCAGTAGACTATCTCTGTGTAACAAAAGGGCAGGTGTGCAGCTATAAGTGTATCATACAAGCCAGTTTTTTTTTTTAAATCGTAGCAGGAATTCCTTTGCACATCACAGCTACTGGTACAATAAACAGAAGTAGCCACTCAGTTAATCTTGGAAGTTTCTGTATTTACCTTTTCTCTTGGAAAAAGTCAAGCTTTTGCAGTCAAGCTTTTTGCCTAAAACACTGTAGAGGTTCCCAACTGTGGTGAAAAAATCATGTGAAAACTGAAGTCATCTTGACAGGGATTTTTGTGTCATAATTCCATTTCACAAGCCTAGAACTTGGTATTTCTCTTTGCTTGTTGTCTTGGTGACTTTTTACTTGGATGTAAAGAGACTTTAAATGTGCAGTAAAACACTAACTGGATTTACTACAGTGTTTAATATGCTTTTCCTTGGAACAATGTTGGTCAACTTTTAGAGAAAGCAATTCCTCATAATCTCTTTACGAGCTCTACTCAAGAACTACTGTAATAAAAGAGAGAATGTTTAAAAACATACCACAGAAAGCTAATGAAAGAAACCCCATGAGTTATGCTTCCTTAGAGCATTTAGCTTGGAGGGAAAAAAATCCTACTGGGGGTTTGCTAACCACCTAGATTCTCATAACTATCTGAAGAAGCCTAATAAACAATTGAAATAGTTTTTGCTATTAAAGTAACTTTCTTAAACTTCTGTGATACCGCAGTGGTTTGTGTTTGTGTTTAAATCTGTGACTACTAGTTTACCAAGGCTGTTGCAAACCCTTTTGTTTCTTCCTAGGGCATGAGATAGATGTATCTGGCAAGTGACTCACTCCATGCTTTTAAGAAAAACCCGGTCATAGGCAAAGGGAAAAAAGGGGGAAAGTGTGTTTTGGAGATGTCCTACATGCTTTGTCTCTCGCCCTGTGAAGAACAGGCTTCCTTCCCCCCCGCCTTCACTCAGCACTTGTGTTAAAGAAACCACTGTGAGATAATGTATTGTCTAGAGATACCTCGTATTCACTCCTCAGGTGAGGAACAGTAAAACTAACCTTGGCTGCTGTCACGTTCCAGGTACTGGTATTCTCATACTGAAAATAAACTTCACTGTGGCACTATTTTGCTTTTAGGAGTAATTGTACTGACTTTGCTTTAAAGGAGGAACTTTGCTCTGACTATGCCTTCAGATTCACCCAACAAATTACATAGCAGTAATGCTCATGCGAAAGGCTGTGTGGGGTTTTATTGTGTGGTTTTGTTTTGCTTTTTTGTTTTTTAACTGTAGACTTTTGGATATGTGCTTGTACTACTGGGATCTGAGATACTACTTGATTTGTGTAGATTTTTCTATCTTTTACATGCAGTTTTTGCCTGTAACTGCTTTTTTCCCTGTAAGGCTTGAGCAAACACTTTCCTCTGGCTGCATGTAACTATCCAGTTAAAAGCACAGGAGAATAATTTGAAAAGTATGTTCTGAGTTGCAGGTCTCTCTAACAGCCCGTAGGAAATATAACTAGACTTCCTTACTCAGTTGTCAGGATCTGGTAGTAATATAAAATGGGAATATCTGTAGAGAGACGCGAAATAGTTTTCAGTCACTTATTTCAGTGTGACTTAGTCTTTCTGTATGCTTAATAAAAAGAAATACAGAGTATTATATAGCAAAGCAGAGGGGACTGGGGAGATGGCAAGGCAGTTCACCTTCTCAATCTGTCAAATGAGATAGCATAAAACTGAGTGTTAGAGCTCTCTTGTGTTTTTAAATATTTTCTGTGTGCATGCTTCTCCTTGTGTATACATTTTTTCATTATAGTTCTTAGGAGTACCAGGAGTATCCCTTGTGCTTCATTACAAGTAGTCTATGTACTCTTGGCATAAATACCAACTTCATTGCTTCACCCCAGTATGGATTTGTCATCAACAAAAATTTCTGTTTATGCTCTGCTCTTATCCATAGTTCTTAGATTAATTATTTGTAGCTCTCAGATTATAATTTCCTGTTAAAACACTCATATAATTTCTATTGAAGTATTTCTTCTCATTCTTTCATCATCTAAAGACAAAGGAAACATGATGCATGACAGGAGTCGGTGCTTTCTCTTCAGAAACCAATGCTTTCTCCTGTGTTGACTCCTTTCAGTTGTTTGACCTACAAACTTGGTTTTATGCCACATTAACAGCACTACGGTGACGAAGATGGGTTCTGTCTTTCCTAGTGCATCCCTAGTAAAAAAGATAGATGTGTGGTTCCTAGCAATTGAAGTGAGTCAATTGGCTAATACAATGACAGCTGAGAAGTATCTATCCAAATGCAAGAGTGTGTCACCTTTTGTTGTCACTCTTGATACTCCACACCTGCAAACCCAAAGCCAGTATGGCAGCAGGAGTTTTACCTGGTGATGATTTCTTTTTCTTCTTTTTTTTTTTTCTTGACTTCTGAAAAGCTCAGAGCTTAGTTTGCTCTTGGAGCAAATTGCTGTTTGTGCTGGGCTGCTGAGTGTCTGAAAATGGATCAGGTTTGTGGTAAAATTTTGGAATTCGCAGGTGTGGGCAAGATCTCTTTAAAATCGCCATGCTGCTTTTGGGCCTGCAGGAGATAGCAAGAATAGTTCAGAGGATATTTCAAGAAAATTCCTTGCATGTGACACAAAAGGGAAAGAACAGTGTGTAAAACAGCCGCTTGAATGTTTTTTGCATATGTGTTGCCCAATGAAGAGCTATCTATGCTTTACCAAATGTACGAATCTTGTTAAAATTAGTAAGGTTTCTTTTTGGATAATCCATTTGTGGAGAGCTGCTGGTTGTGCTGCGCAGAAGGGGAGAGGGGTTCTAAAAACTTAAATGGCAAAAAAAGCCTTTTTTTTTTTCTTTCTTTCTTACATAGTTAATCCAACCCCATTTTATCAAGATAACAAGATTCACAACATAACAATAACAAGAAGTGTTTTCTGTGCTTACTAAAAAAAGGATCCTTGACCAAGATTGTAACTGGAAGAGAAAAGAATATGACGCTCTACTGTCATTAGCACATACTGTAGTAAGCCTCAGCAACATTGAAGCTGTCAGTGTAATTCTGATTTATTTTTTCACCGGTTTTAGAGGACACCCCTCCAGAGAGTGTTTCCTTCATTTAAATTCTTTGTCTGTTATCATTTAGTCTGAGGAAAACAGTCGTCCCTATTAACATGAAACTGAAATTATTTTGATTTCATTCTTCAGAAAGAATTCTAATTTCTGTCTAACAGGACACTACTGTGAAAACTTACTCTTTAAAACTA
Source organism: Anarhynchus alexandrinus (assembly GCA_008711295.1). Lineage (NCBI taxonomy): Eukaryota > Metazoa > Chordata > Aves > Charadriiformes > Charadriidae > Anarhynchus > Anarhynchus alexandrinus. The sequence continues at coordinate 1,042,844 of VUYV01000160.1, forward strand.
AGTACTTTTTTTGCATTGGAATTTTAAGTGGGCCTTGAATCAAAAGCAATTCTGTTCAGTTTACATCAGCTTTAGTCTGTGAACCTTACTCTTTTTTTTTTTTCTCTGAATAGTTGGGACTGTGATCAATTTTTCTGTGACTTAGTATTCTAATAATAAAGGCAGTAATGAGGAGATGATGAATTGAGGCAGTTGCCAGAAGTAGCAATCAGTTTCTTCTGTAAATGACAGTCCCAGTGCTGAAGTACACCAAGAGCAGTCATAGTCCAAAAGAAACACATCAGTAACAGTTTAAAGTCACAGCACCACATCTTGATGGCATCTTTTGTTCTCGTAATGGAAGAAGTGTCATCAGCATCTTATTGGACCAATCTTATTCACCCATTTTTGCAAATTGGTAGCAGAAGACTTCTAAGATTCCTTTGGCTCTGAGATGTAGGACACAGCTAATTTGCAAGCTCCTTCATTTGAAGCTTCTTCATTAGAGATAATGCATAATCATGGTTAATGACAGTATTTATTATAATAGTGTATAGTCTGGAGCTGCATCAAATAGTGATTTGTTACTCAATTCTGCTGAATAATTAGGTTGTTCCAGTAATCACCCTGTCCGTGGTTATTTCTTGCAAGAACATTTTGCATTGGAATACTTGTGTCTGGCTTGTCATCCGTACACTGATATAGCTATAACTCGATCCTTTCTTGGACACAGGAGATGCCTCGATCATACAAACCATCACCCTGTTTCCTGACTCCTCCTCCTCCTCCTCAAAACAATTCAACTGTTGAATATTTTCTGAACCATGCCAGAAAATAGGATGATTCTTAAAGAGTTCAGCCCTTCTGTTTTGCAGGATCTGTAAAGTTGAGGCAACATTTTCTTCTTTATTTTGTTTTACAGATGTATGTTATCTCCAAGCAAGGCTAACCTTAGGCTTGTGTGACTCTGTAATGGCAAAACTTACTGTGCAGAATTTAGCCACCTCTTTTTCTCTACACGCCCAGTCATTACTAGTGTTTTGTTCAGTTTACACAATTATCTTGTGTAGATAAAACGAATTACTTTTTATAAGTATAATTTAATAAGCATTTACACAATATGGTTTAGCTTAGATGACCCTTAATCACTTGTGATTCAACTTCTTGCATGAGCAAATTTGACAGTACTTATTTTATGGAAAACACAGAAATGAAACTTTAAAATTAGAGCGTATGTTAGCACAACTGCATAATTCAGACAACTGTGCGTCATATTGAGCAATGCCGGGAGGACAGTTGATTGCAGGAAGTCTAAAAATACTTTGTATAAGTTCGTTGCCTCATACACACTTGAAGTGGCTGGAAACTCAAATGTATGCTTGTTAATGTCCTACAGCTTGCAATTCCAGGATTTGGAACAGAGAGCCCCTATAGAGAAAGTAGTGAAGCTCTGAATTTGCTTTTAGAATAATGTGCTTCGGCGCTCAACCGTCTCATCCTGTGCAAAGTCACTACCGTTTCTCTTTCCTCTTGTAAACATCTGGGATTGTGATAATTCTCTACATCACCTCGGAAAAACAACAGGACGTTACACTTGCAGGAAATCAATTGTTGTTCTCCCTCTCCTTTCAAAATACATGGCTGCAAGCGTGTGTGCGCCCAGGCACAGCTGGCGGGAGATTCTTGAAGGATGAGCAAGAGTTGTTTTCTTTCTGCTCTTAAGAGGTGCCTCTGATCAAGTATAAATAAATACAACCGCCTTCCCTCTTTCGCTACTTTGTCTTCATGATTCTGTCTTAAGATATAGCCACGTGCAATCTGTACGGAGGGCTTTCCTACAGATGGCCTCTGAAGGCTGCAGCCCCAGAAGTACGTTCAGTAGGTGGTGAGGTGTGTGCTGCAGTGCATCTCCCTCCAGAGCAGGAGAAGGCGCGAAGCTGGTCCTGTGTAGGCAGAGCTTTGCACAAGTATACGTGGTGTATTACTGCTTGCTAACGCTAAGTTATTTCATTGGGTCTTTCTCAGGGCTGATTAATCGGTTTTCCTTCTTCTTGCAGGTCTGTTTCTTCCATGATACTTTGCACCTGGGACGGCTTACCAATCCATATGTCTTGTCTCTCGTTTCACGCATGCGCTTTAGTATTTCCCCCTCTTCCACAACCCCCCCTGTACTTTGTGGAATATTTCAAGTGTGCTTTTAATCAAGTTAAATTAATGAGACTATTCTGGTTTGCTTTCTGACTATAAATTTATACCATAATATCTTATGTAGTTTCAATTCATATGTTAACGAATGACTACTTGGTAGTCTTGGAACAATGGTTGAAATCACTGTCTTACCAAATGTCGGTAATTTATAATTGTAAAATCATGTTGTTTCTGATGTATGCATACCATATCTCTGTATGTAATAATGTATAACAGAAATTAGGGGCAGGAGGCAGAGTCCAAAAAAAGATGTTATCCTTTATTTTCAGACCTGAATCTGCGCTGCAGAGATTAGAAGATATCGCAGGTTGCTTGTTAGCAACATCTTAGGTCTAGGGCTCATTCTGCTAGAGCTCTGCTGCCTCTGAAGACTTGTCTAGGCCAGCTTTTTATTTTGACTATTAGTAAGACAACGCCCTGGAGCTTGTTACTCTTCAGATGGTCTGTCCCCCGATAATGGTTGTTCACTGCTCGCCTGTCTGAGAGAGTTGGTCGGGGAATAATATCAGTAGAAGAGATCGGGCTTCCTTGCTCTGAGCTGTTCGAATACAGTGTGTTTATCAGCCTATATAGATGTGTAAGTGTATCTTGTCTAGTGCTGTTCATTTAGGTTTTCCAGTATACTAGACAGGAACTGCAAGGGCAGGCTGAGATACGCCTTTTTACAGACGTGGTCTTGGCGGTGCCATACAGCATATATGTTGAGGTTTGTGGTTCTGAACTATATCCATTGTAAATCCCGTAGGTGAGGTTTGAAAGCATGCTGGCCTAAGGAGCACCTGCACTTTCCCAGGACAGACTCTTTTAAATATGCAAAATTACAAAAACACCCAAACCACCCCAATCCCATACGTAATGTGGTCAAATGTCCATCTCCAGAAGCATTTTCTCATCTTTAAAGTTTTCTGTGGGTGTAAGTTCCAGTATAGCTTCACACTCTGCTTCATCATAATGGAGTCAGAAAGAAATTACTGTCAGGTGGGAAGATATTTCTTAAAACCTTCTTTCAACATTTGTGCCTATTGCAATGCCTTGGTTAGAAGTGTGAAGTAATCTGTAGGTTCTGACCAACAAGAAATGTGTCAGAAATAACCCATTTTTATGACACAAAATGACTTGTCAGACATCAAGCTTATTGTTATGGTCATATATACCAAGCTTGAGATGATAATCTCTTGATATTGGCAGTAATGGAAGAAACTCTTTCTTATTATTTTTAAACCTGCAGTTCACAATCCCTATTTCCTGCTTGTCCTGTGCTATAAATCAGTTTCTTCCTGTCTTTCACTCCTTTCCATTCTCTGGTTGCTTACATGTTTGTGCAATTTTAGCACGCTTGTAGAATACTTTGCACTACTAAAAGTATTTTAGGACCTAGGAGGTCAATAAAACTAAGCAAATTTGGGAATTGCATGAACTTGTTACTTCGTCTCCTTTTTGGTAGAAACTATTTCTTAAGTTAGTCTTAGTCTATTTTGAATGATAGGTCACCTGCACAAATGAATTCCTACCTACTGCTCTTCCCCCATCCCTCCCCCCCATTCCAGATCGTTAAGAAAAATTAGCAGAAAGGTGAATAGTGACTTGATATGTTCAATAAACTCTTTTTTGGGGGGGGTGGGGGGCAACATATTTTTCTTTTTGTTTTTTATGCTCTGAGCGCTCTTGGTGATTCACCGGCGTTTTGCCATTATGAACAAGTACTTGGATATCTGTATGATGCTTAGACTGGGTTTAGTCAGCAATATAGTGTGCTTGTTTGAGAGCACATGCCTTTCATGCTGTGAATAACAAAAACGATTGTGGGAAAATAATGGTTCCACTGATAAATGAGTGACAGAAACCCAGTAAATCTGGACTCTGCATTAGGATGCAGGAATTAATTTCTAATAGTAGCTTCCCTAGACTTCATGTGACTCTTGTACCTGGGCTTAGAATTACTTTAGTCTAAATGACGATTTTACAGAACATCAAATGGAGGCCTTAAGCAAACATACTTCATATGAAGTTCATATCTTTTTGGTATTTTTTGCACAGTGACAGTGCAACGCGTACTTTTTTTGACTTTTCATGTAATTAGCATTTTGATCCCTAAGGAAACTAACATAATAACATCAGGAATCCTATTACAGATAGACCAACCAATGAATTTCAAAGTTTTAGGTTGCCTAACATCTCCCATTATAGTATTGTCTTAGTTAAATCATGTTTTAACTGGTTGTGCTAATGACTTTTTGTCCTGGATATCTGTCGTAAGCTGACTGTGTGTGAGAAAAGGATTGAAAATGAGATAATTATTGGTTTGTTTAAGGAAAATGTCCTTCCCCGTCCTCTCCCCCATGTTAAACTCTTTCAGTAACAAGGCTGAGAGACACTGAGAGGCATTTCAGTATTTTTCAACAGGAACGTTTTTGGGGGGGGTGGGAAGGAACATCTTAGTTTCAGAAGGCTGTTAGCAAACTTTCGGAATATTGTTCAAATTTGGAAACAATATTAAGTTGCTGAGTGTGACACAATTAAATATTTAGGTCTGTTAAATGTGCAGAAGTTTAAAAAGAGACACTTGTGCATTGCTGGTGTTCCATGCTTACAGAGACTACATTGCTCTTTCTACGTAGATTTCAGTGCTATGCTAGTGGCAGAATAATAATGCTGCTTTTAATGTCAAAATTGGATACTTCAGATGGAGTAAAATGTTATTAGAGATTTATTTATTTCCTATGCATTTCTTTTTGAAGCTGTCAAATGTGTTTTCCCTTCTCTCTGTTTTGTCTCCTTTTTATCGGTGCACTTATTTTGACAGAATAGTGGAAGAAGCAATACTGATTTGTAGCTAGTTTTGATTTTGTGCCTTTTTAAACTATATTAACATTTTAATCTCTAAGTGGGGAGAGTTCAAGTTGTGTAGTAGCTTGTCTACATGCCTTGCTCTTTCAGTTGCATTCTCTGTTTAGGGTGTCTTACAGACCGTTCAAAATTGCTTCATAAACAGTAAGTGATTTTATTGTTTCCAGAAAGCTCTTGCTCAGGATAGGGTGTTTCAAATGGCAAAGGATTCGAAGGTCTTTGCTTATGCAAACTGTCCTTTGGCTTGTGCATTTGTGGCAAAAATAAAACTTAAAACCAGTCAACAAATACAATGTTTGACAGCTGCTTGATTATTTATATATTCACAGAATTACTGGGATTGGGAGGGACCTCTGGAGACGTACTCTGATGCCCTTGCTCAGCAAGTTGCTCAGGACCACGTCCAGCTGGGTTTTGAGCACCTCCAAGGATGAAGATCTCTCTGAGCAACCTGCTCCAGAGTTCAATCATCCTCACAATAAAAAGGCTTTTCTTATGTTTAAATGGAATTTGTTGTTTTTCAGTTTGTGCCCATTGCCTCTTGTTGTCTCACTGGGCAGAACTGAGAAGAGTCAGACTCCATGGTCTTTATTTCTACCTGCCAGGTTATATGCATGGATAAGATCCTTTTCTTCTCTAGGCTAAACAGTCCCAGATCTCTCAGCCTCTCCTCATATCAAAGGTGCTCCAGGCCCATAATTATCTCTCCAGCCTTTCCCTGTACCTTCTCCAGTATGTCCATTTCTCTCTTGCAGAGCCCAGAACTGGAGCCAGAGCTCCAGATATGTCTTACTGGACTGAGTAGAGAGGAAGGATCATCTCTCTTAACATGCTGGCAGTGTTCTGCCTAATTCAGCCCAGGAAGCTGTTGGCTGCCTTGGCCATGAAGGCACATTTCTGCCTTATGGTCAGTTTGTCTACCAGGACCTTCCCTACAAAGCTGCAGTCCAGCTGGCTGTCCCCAAGTCTGCACTGAGTCTGGTGTTATTTCTCCCAGGTGTAGGACTTCCTATTTCCCTTTGTTGAACTTCATGAAATTCTCATTGGCCCATTTTTCCAGCCTGTTGAGGTCCCTCTGAATGCCAGCACAACCATCTGGTGTATCAACTGCTCCTCTGTTTTGTATCATCTGCACTCTGTCCCATCGTTACTGAAGATACTCAACAGTATTGGCCCCAAAATTGATGCCTGGGGTACAGCAGCAGTAACTGTCCTCCACCAGGGCTTCAGGCTGCTCATTGCAAGCCTCTGAGCCTGGAAGTTCAGCCACTCTTCAGTCTACCTTTCTGTCCACTTATCTAGCCCATATTTCCCTGGGTTTGTCTATGAGGGCGTCAAGGGACACAGTGCTGAAAGCCTTCCTGAAGTCAAGATAATTAGAATTCACTGCTCTCCCATAATCCCCTAAGCCAGTCGTTTCGTCAGGGTGGTGAGGCGTGATTTTCCTTTCATAAATCCATGCTGACTACTCTTGCTCAGTCTTCTCCTTCATTTGTTTGGAAGTTTGAGAAATCAGAGGTGTTAACTCAGTATAAAAGTAATCAAGTCTGGGCGAGAGAATCAGCATGACCCAGTTCCATATTCTGCTCTGGAGGGTTGGTGTGCGTTTGCGTAGCAGGGGTAAGTTGTTTCTAAGTCTCTGTTTTCTCATTTGAAATGGAGAGCTATTTGCCTTCACTTTGGATATGCAAAGATGATATCCTGTAAAAATGTGAAGTTATTGAACTGCTTGGACTGAGTATGTTTGTGGAAAAGCAGAGGAGAAAATGTAGATGGTTTTTAAAATATGATGTGTTTTATCTAGAATGTCAGATGCCACAAGGTATCTTTTGGTATCTACTCTCTAAAAAATTGATTGCTCAGCAAGGCAAGTAGTCCCGAGTCAGATCCTGGCTTCAATTGGGCTGACTGAGTCAGTGGCTTGCAAGGCAGTTGACTTTGGATAACAAGATCAAAAGACTTTTTTCGCCATGATTTCCGTGCTGGTTTTCCTTTTTGCATTCCTATTTTAAATGAATATTCTGGCAGCGGATTGAGATGCTTTCAGAAGAGTTTGGGGATACTTGGTCCAGCAAAATGGGCTGATAATCAGCAACAGGGTTGTAAAGGCCTAAAGCTGCTTCCTATTAGTTGTGTGTGTTTGGTTTTTGTTTTTCTGCCTTTTTGGTTCAGTTTTCTATTTTGAGATTCTTGCTTTTTATAGGTTGTGTCAAGTTTTAAATGGTTCTGTATATTTCCAACGTAAATATGACAAGATTGTAGCCTTATGTACTCATCTGGTCTGCTTTATCTCATTTCCCTTCCCTTTCCTTCACATTATTGAAATCAGCTAATAGTAAAAGGATACACTAGGGAAGGTGTTTTGGGTTAGGGAGACGTATTTTAGAGTCCTCAGTAAAGTCTAGATACGTGTAGCCTCTAAAATAAAATTAATTGCATTGTTAACTACGTGTTAATATCAGTGCTTATGCTTGTGTGTTTTTTCTTGCACTGAATGAAGATGTGTTGAAATTCCGATAGCCCTAATATTTTTCAAGTGCTTTGGGAAAAGCGTAAGAGTTAAAGCCAGTGTGGTACGGTAGTGCCAATTTAATGGGTACGTCTTTTTTGCCCAGGATTCTTGTGCCCATTTTTGCCCATGATTCTTGCGCTTCTTTGGGCAAGCTGCTTAATCTCTCTTGTATAAAATGCTGATACTGGAGGGGCTTGTTTTGTTTGTCCTTCGAGCTGTGTAGTATCACCAGCTTTTTTTCTTAACTGTGTGTACAACAGCTGGGTCCCCTGTGTTACCTAGAAAGACATCAGAACTCAGGGCTATTTTTTCCCTTGCAATCAAAGAACAAAATATAGACTCAATTTAGTTTTAATGTTAATATTTTCTCATTAGCCTCATCTGTCAAAAAAAAAAAAACCAACAAGTTTTATTTGTAGGTGTCTTATGTTACTTTCAGGTTGAATGCTTCTTGCTTCGGTAAATGAACGGCATTAATTACTGTAACATTTTTATATTGGTAACAGTAAAACAGCCAGTGTGCTGTACTTTGTGCACTCCATGTGATGATAACCGTGGAGGCTTGTGTTTCAGAAATGGCAACTACTGATGTTCTATGAAGCTTTATGATTTTCCAATGTGAAATTTATTAACCGTAAACGTAAATTGTTATAAGCGAACTTCATGTTCTCAATAAGGGAGCTGCATAGAACATCTGTAAAACTTAAAAATGGACTGTGGCTCATAACCTGTTGGATAGAAGTGACATTAATTTTGGGATTAGAGCTAGCAATGTTTTCTGTACTGTCATGGCAGTACTTAGTTCACAATTTTTTTTAATCCTGTGAGGTAGAAACTCTTCCCAGTTTTGGTTTCTGTGCATGGCAGTCGTCTAGCTGTAGGAGTGATAGCAGAGTAAGCCGATTAGCATGATTGATACTGCATGTCAGGGGACTGCCATAATGGGCTACCATTGAGACTGCATTGTGAAACCACACACGGATGAGGTAATCTCATTAGATGATTAAAACCTTCATTGAGTCTACCAGATTGCAGAGCTTTCAGTTGTATTGCTGTTGGGAACTGATGCTAAAGTGTAGTGCTCTCCTTGGAGTGATGCTGAAATGGAGATCTTGCTGGGTTTTTCTCCTGGATAGAAGTCGTGGCAGCTGGAGGCTGATGAAGGATGTTCCACCTTTCTGTGTTTTAAAGTAAGATTCTGGATAATGGTGTCATTTTCCTTTTAAGTCGGTGTCAGGCTTGTGCTAGTTTAGTTTTATCATGCTTTTCTGCTCTCAGTGAAATTCTGTAGTATTAGTGTTAAAACAATCTTTCTGCTTTGTGTGACTTCCTATGTCCCTACAGCAAAGATGCATATCACAGTTCTGTTTTTATGAAGTACCTGTATTTTTTTGGAAGGTTGGCTTTGTCTTGACCTAGGACAAGGTGTAGTGTAAGTGGCACTCCTTATCCTCTTTGTCTGTCGTGTTTACAAGTAGTGTGACAGGCAGCACATGCTCCTACTAGAACTGGTGGTGCACAGAAATCCTATCTGACTTGGTCATGTGCTACTTGTTTGAAGGAGCTCACTGAAAAACATTGCATTTCAAATGAAAAGTAGTATACTGTACTAGTGGTATACTTGAGCTTTGTTTTTGTGAGCAAACTAAAATGAAAAACAAATGTTTCTAATTCTGGGACTCCAGTGTTACAGGATTTGTAGTGCAGGGGTTACTAGAACAGAATTTTGGAAGGTCAAGACTACTATTCTGAGGCTGGTGGTAACTACTGTTGCTGTATAGTTGAGTTGTTCTGTATTAAAGAATAGCCCAGTTAATCTGTTGGGGGGCCGGGGGGACATGGACAGTCAAACAGAAGAATCATTTCTAACTTCCATTGCGTGCTGTGAGCAGTAGGTCCATTTTTGTTGCTTAGAGAAAGTACTATATGACATTAATAAGCACATATGCATGTCCAGTGAGACTGAAGTGCAGATACTCTATTGTTTTTGGCAAGGGAACCCCAGCAATGTAGTATCTTCTGAACTCCGTTGTCAAATGTGGTCTATTTATTCAGCAGTTCTGCAAGGAAGTGATCTTTGTCTAAGAGCTATTTAGGATCTGGTGTCAAAAAAACCAACAAACAAAAACCAAACAAAAACCCCAACACAACAACAACAACCTGTTCCAGCATGTGAAGAACTGGGGAAATATGCACACGGCGAGGAGAATGTTCTTTCATGTGTATTTGACAAAAAATAAAAATACAAACTTGCACAAGTTACTAATAGGCTATGTACAACAATATTCTGTGAAATATGATCAGCAGAGCAAGCACGCATCATGTTTTCAGGTTTATTTTCCTAGCTTAGTAAAACTGGCATGACTTAATAGGAGACATCATCTTGTGTGACTGATTTTTTTGAAACTCAGGGTTATACTGGATATCAGTAATATGCAAATAAGAGGCAGGCCAATAATTTATATGCAAAATCAAATTGAGTTTCATCAAATACTATAAATACTTAAGAAAATAAATGAGCTGGCAAGCATTAAATTTTCTATTGTGTTTCTTTCCCCTTTTAAACTGTTCACAAAGCATTATTTATGTGTAGTTAAGTGTATCTTTGTGTATAGTAGACTGAAGTGACTTACTTGACTATTACAATATCTCTTATGTATAGGTATGGAACTGTTTTCCATTTCAATTTTAACTTGCTTCAACTCAGCCAGCACACTTGGACAGCATCTCGATGTCTCCTATTCGGAGACCTTGCTTGGTCAAGTCCTCATGTTGCCTGAGATGTTTGAGGGTATTTGGCTAATGGCACTTCTTTGCAGTTACTTTTTACTTTACGGGCAAAGCAAGGCCTTGGTACACAGCTGTATTTTGCTGGTGAAGGACCTGTTCCTCTGAATAGAATTTAAAATTGTGGAGGATTTCCCGTGAAACAAGGCAAGTGTTTTGATTAAGAAAATTGAAACCTCCTTTATTGGTATGACTGCAACCCAGCTTATTCTTTGCAGAGCATCTGCTGTGGACAAAGGAGAGCAAATCATAAATGAGAAACCTCACAAGGTTTCAAAGGGAATGAGTTACTGGCTTTACTTCTTCATGCAGTTTTCTTCTTTCTGCATGTTGGGTCCACTTAGAAAATGAACTCGCAGGGGTGATATCGTGGTCCCATCAGCTGTTGGAACAGTGAAGTGACTTCAGGTTCACCAAGACAGAGTGTAAACTAGGGAGATTAATCCATGATTGTATTTGTTACTCTGCCTTTCTTATTTAAAAGTTGTAACTCTTCTTCTCCTTATGTAGGCTGGCTGTAATACCTGAAAAATCCATAATCTCTGTTGGTTCATATATACTTGCTTTCAACTCTGCATCTGTAGACTAAGTGCCCTGGTGAACATCTGTAAACAACCTGTCTCAAAACACTTCTCCTTTGATTGAAATGAGGGGAAAAAATGTACCTTTTCTTAATGTCATTTTTTAGAGAAATGTTGGGTAGAAGGGAGAATTAGAGTCAAGTGCCTGAGCTGTTGCAGAAGAGGTGGGGGGGGTAAGGCTGAGCCCTTCTCCCACTTAGTCTCTAACGAGATCTGGACTACGCAGAAAGTATGTTTTGTCCATATTCTTTGTTCATAAAGAAAACAAATAGTTTTCTATACTGAGTAAAATTTTGCTGATGGCGATTTTGTGGTTTGAGCCCTAATTTTACTCTCACTGTAAGAAATCTATACCTACTGGGTTTTTTGCTGATTGAAATTGCTTGATGTTTCTGTCTCCGTATGAAATGCTCAGGAGTTATTTTGCTGATTATGAACCAACTCTTGAGCTTTTTTTTTAAGGAACCTTCTACACTTCTTAAAATAGCGTGTTCACAACATATTTTGCTCCACTGTTGTTCTGTGCTGTTTTCTTCCTTTCCACCCCCCTGCTCCCTCTGCATAACAGCCCGGTGGGTGAACCCGAGCAGCAGCTCGTGTTCTACCTCTTCGCTGTTTCTTTTGTAATCTGTTTGTTGAGCTGCCTGGCCTGCCTCCAAGAGTGCATGAGCGTGTTTATATATCTAGCCTAACAATAGTATCATAACACCAATTTGTTTAACCTGGGCTGGAAATAACAATCTAAATATTGTGAATCCAAGAGAAAGCAGTCATTTGTATATGCTTCTCTACCCTCTCAGCTCATTTCTGCCGTGTCTGATAAAATCACTGAAACTTCTCTTATGTTCTGTGGGAATTTTATTGATCCTGTCGCTGTGATGCGATACCTCTTTTAAATGCTCAGAGAAGTTCAGCTATGGTTTTTCCTCCAAGCAGCATCACATGCTGTTTGTCATCACCTTGCTCAGGCAGGAGATGTTTAATTTGTGTGTGTAGTTCAAGCACGCATTATTGCGGAAAATCGTCTATCCCTGCCGCTGTGGGGAGGGTATTCGTAGTATAGCGAACTATTAAACTGTTTGCCTGTGCTTTTATTGCAGTATTTGAGCAGAGTTGTGAGAGGGGGAAAGCACACAATTAATACTGTTTGTGTTTATTTGTCATAAAGTGACTATCAAATTGATCAGCGTATTTTGGTTAAGGTGCCAAGACTTTGGTATAAGTGCTCTTTATTGTTACTTTGATACAGTGTCTTTGATCCAAAATAATTTTCCTCTGGATTGAAGCAATTTGGATGGTGTCCATCAGTAGTGAAGTTAAGCGGTCCTAGCAGTATTTAGAGTCATCACATGCCATGGGGCCTCATGTTTTAAAGTTTATAGTTTCGAGGGGGGTGGAGGGGTGGGACACACGACACCAAACCGGCAATGCACATTTTTGAACCAAAATGAAGTGACCTGGTCTAGTGGGAGGTGTCCCTGCCTATGGCAGGGGGGTTGGAACTTGAGGATCTTCAAGGTCCTTTCCAACCTAAACCATTCTATGATTCTATTATACTAAAATTTAAACACTCTCGCTTTATCATTCCATCCTTAAAATCTTCTTATTTTCACTGTGTGGTGATGTAATTTTGCTTCAGTGAAATCTGAGTTGGCTCGCTGAAGTCTGTCTTATTTTCTCTGAAAAATTTTATGATGGAGAGTAGGAATGGACGTTCCTGCCACCCTTGCACGTCAGCCTGTTATCAAAAGTGAGAGTGTATTTGTTTCCATATCGCTCCATCTTTGGCCTCCCTGCCTATCAAGAAAAACGAGTGCTCTCAAATCCTGTAGTAGCTTCAGTGAAGTGGCACCTGCCTGATAGGGAGCTGACTGCAGCAGTACAAATAATGTGACGTTCGTAGGTGTCTTGTCTTCGCAGTCGGTGACAGTGAAGATATAATCATTCTCCATCAGCGGTTTCTAAAATTACGGTTTGACATTGTTGTTATTGGTCTTACCTGTTCTTGTCACGATCCGCGTCGTGAATAAGCAGCTTCAGCTCTGCAGCTTTCTAGAAGGAAGAGGCTTGCAGCAGAGGCAAAACCAACGAGTTCAAATGTGAAGGTCAGCTGAGTATTGATTAGAGTAGCTATTTAATTTTTTTTTTTCTGTATTTCTGTTATCCTTTCAGGTCTGGGAGGGGGAGGGTAGATGATTGGCTGTGGAGGTAGGGGAGCCATCTACTTGGAGACCTCAGTGTGTGCCTTACATCTGTTTAGCACTGAGGGTAAACAACAGCTTAGGAAATGTGTGTGGGGCCTGATGCTGGATGTAGAAGTGCACTCCTCTGCCAAATCTCGCCTGTTTGAAACCGAACACCCTGGCCTCCCTTATGTCAGGACCGCTGGCAGTGCTGGCGAGCAGGAGGGAGGTGCGCTCAGAGGACCTGGTGAGTGGCACCTGGCCCGGCTAGCAGCATCCTTCTCACCTTGCTGTACCCCACAGGCAAGTGGATCCTTGTCACACAACTGGAATCCCCTAGGAGAGGAAGGACTTTGGATGTCTCTGTAAGTGGTGGGGAAAATGAGAAGCTTCCTTTGTTTGCTTGAAGTTTGATGTGGTGTTATAGTGGCATATCTCTTTTTTTTTATTATTATTTCTGTATTTAAAATCAAGTGAAATCAGTTGTGTATCGTGCCGGCTTCATATAAGTGGTGTTGTGATATGTATTTTTAAGAGTTGGAAAATTTTGTACAAGATACTAAATCTTGTTTCTGATTTCATGCCTCTTGCTGTTGCCCCCAAACTCTTCTCATTTTAAGGATTAAAATATGGTCATCTTTAGAAATAGCACACACTTTTTCAGCATCATTATGATATAGATATTGAAGAATAATCAGTGTTATAGCAATTTGGGCAGTCGTCATTACTCGTAAATAGGTCCAGAATGAAAAGGGTTAAGTAACGAGTTCAGACAAAAGTACCTGCTGAGGTAGGTTGTTTTGTCCATTTGAGGTTACCAGCTATTAAAAATATTTTCAAACTGGTACATGTGTACCTTATAATTCTGTTAGATGACAAACAAAATGTAGAAAAACATGTTTTCCCCTTTCCACAGTTATATTGTTCCCGAAGTGCTGGCAGTGGTAAGAGCTTCCAGTCAGTAAACAAAGTGGATGCTGTTTAGATGTATAGAGAGCCAATAAATAAAGTAAAAGGCGTCCAGTTTTAGAGTTCCTTTGCTGTCTGTAAGTTAAAAATTAAATGCTTTTATAGTAAGTGAAACTAGTTATGAAGCTCTCAGAAAAAGGGGTAAAAAGCAGTTGGATAACGCAGTGCTTGCTTTTCATGTCAAAGAGCAAAGCTTAAAAATGTGAAGTACTTTGCAAACCAGATAAGGTTAAGGGACTGTAACACTTGAATCTGCTCAAAACTCTGAATAATAAAAATAAAATTGGTTTAATGATAGATATTTTTGTTTAATCTGTTTTTAATGTTTTTCTCTATTCTGTGATGTGATCTGATACAAATGAAGAAATGAACAATCTCACTGTACTGAGCAAACAGCAGGCTAATTGTTCACTTTTTATCTAGTGCACAGAGGAGGAGGGGAATAGTTTGTGATGAGATCAGAAATTCTAGACAATTTTTATTTTCCATGATTCTCTCAGTTACTCATCAGAAGGATGCTGTTATTAAAAACAACAACAACAAAACCTCCAAAAGGATAGATGCTTATAAGAAGAAATCCTTCTTAGCACTAAAAGATGAAGATGAATGGTGATATTTAAAACGTCTCGAATTTCTGGGCATTTCCTAGATTACAAAGGTGATCTTAAAGGGCCTTTTGCCTCATCTTGTTCTTTCTCCAAAGAAATGCCTGGCATGAGAATTGCATTTTCAGTGCATTTAATGTTGAAATGATGCCATTTAAATTATTTATCCTTAGATGATACCAAAGATGTTTGTATTCATCATCTGTCCAGATGCACAAAGTGTGACTTATCTTATCATGCTTAGACGAAGCCTTAGATGTGGGATGCTCTTAACTGAGCTAAATGTGAGAAACACAGGCCATTTGGTGAACTAAATGCCCTTTGTTTATTAGGTGGTGAGATGTAGGGAGCTGTTCAGCTGGGAGCTGCAGCACAGCTGTGGTAGCTGGCCTTGGAAATTAGGGCTGAGAACAAGTTCCTTCTTTCATGATACAGCTCCATAAAGATATTCTTATTTTTTAGTGTTTACTTACTTTTTGTCATATGATACTTAGAGCAAAAGAGTATTAGTCAAAATGACAAGAGCTGTGAAGTAAGATTTCTCCCAGCAATTGTTGAAGGAAATGCTTCATTTTTAGAGAAAACAACATAAAGCTTCCTATCTTTTCACCTACTTAGAACTAAGCATGCAAACTTAATTCAAGGTGAGTCTGGGAAGAAACATGGTTATATCTGCCACCTTCTAGTTCTTTTGTTTGCTTTTTTCCCCTCTCTCAAATATGCTAACTCCTTAATATGTGTGTATATATATATTTTTTTTTTTTTAAATGAAGGCTTCAGGGACCCTGGGGGTTGGCCATTAATTTTAGGCCATTGTGTGAAGGCTAACTGCTTAAAAATAGTCATGGAGCCAACCTTGCTTCCTCTCAGGGTTTATCAGTTGGAAGCATCTTCTTTTTATCCTATGTGTAAGCAAAGACCTCTTTGGATTGATGATTTGATCTGTATAATGGAAAATCTGGGCAGGATATCCTTTCTCTGTTATTCCTTGGTGTGATGGCATCAGGTTGTGTCTTAAAATGGGGGAAGGGAAAAGGAGGATCCTATTAGCAGACAAAGTGGTTTCAAGGGACTCTTAAACTGCAGGCTTGCAGAGAACCTTGTATTTACTCTCCCTGTTGAACCAGTTGTGTTTCAAGCTACTGTTCTAGCGTGTCAGCAGTGGCTTCTGCTGCTGTGCTCAAGGGCTTGCTCCTGTGCAATGTGGACGTCTTCTATTTGGAAGTTGTTGTGGATACCGTGCTGAAATACATCACGAGAGGGGCTTCTCTGTAGTGATTTCGAGGACTTGCAGACCTTAATGAAATACTGCATTGACAAGTTAGATCCAGTCTTATCCTGCAGAAATGCAGTGCCTGAGCTTCCCATGCCAAGAAAAGAACATTTCCAGTGTAATTCCATGATTAAAATGCCTCTATGTGCAATAGAGGTACAGTGAATGCTTGATAAAGTGTGTGCATGGGGTAGCAAACGTACTCGAAATTATGGTGGAACTTTATTATGACTTTGCATTTCGGCATGCTTGTAACTGTTCCACTGTAACATTCCTAGCCTGAAATTTTGCTTGGCATTTGCAAGGCAGAGGACGCTACCAGCTTTCGTGATTGTGGAAGAGCCTTTGATTTAGTCCTTTTGTGTTCAGGACAAGGAGTCTGTGTAAAAATGACACTGACTCTTTATCCCCCACCATTCCCTTCTCCAGAAAACACAGTCTAGCTCTTAGACAAGAGGTGAGTCCCTCTCTGACTGAGTTCATTCTGCTTTTGTCATCGTGTCCCCTATGTGTTGTGGTGTAACCGCAAAGGAGGAACCTGAGGGCTTTGGGGAGGGATCACAGAGACAGGACGTGATTGTGGGTTTGCAAAATAATCATCAGCTGGTACTTGGGGTGCAAAAACATTAAAACTAATAAAAAGAAATGCTTCAATTGCCTATCTGGACATTGGAATCTGTAACCCCTCAGTGTTCATGCCAAGATGCTAGTACAAACTAAAGCACACGAATTTTTTACTGGTAATGAAGATATTTATGGGGTTATTGCTTGGGCTTTTATGTGAGGAGAAGATAAAGATCCTTCCTTCTACAACACAAAGTGCACCTCAGCTACTTAGAATTAGCAAAGGTCCTTTTCATATTAGCAAATTGTTCTGTGATTACTCCATCACCATTTTTTTTTTATAGCTTTAACTGCAGTATTTAAATGAACTGTTGAACTGCAGTGTTTAAATGGACTGTTGGTTACATTTCTTACCAGAGTGTTGTATTGTTCTTATCGTTATACCTATTACTGATCTAAAAGCTCAGATAAATAAAAATATTTGGGGGAAAAAAAAAAAGATGTAATGCTGTAAGAAACTTCTACTGCTATTCTTTACACTGTCAGAAAATTAAGTACATTGTGTATAATAACTTAATGACTATGACTTAAATGCAGAATCTCAACATATGCAAGAATTTGTACCTTTGTGCTCTTAATAGTGTTTCACAGTTTTTTAGCCTTGTTCAACCTGTGATCTCTAACAAATCTTGTAAGTCTATGTAGGTAACATGTTTCAAGCAACTGTTGAAAAACCAAAGCAAGGCAAGTTTTTCAAATCTTAAGCCCACCCCTCACATATTAAATCATTCGAAATCTTACAATTGCTGTTATTTTCAGTCCATTGTGTCTGCTTCCTGTTGGTCAAAGGTTATGAGGATAGGGTGGTGTAGAGGGAGGTGGGAAGCCGGCAGGAAAAAGAAAGCTTTGCTTATTTTGGGGTAGACACAACTACAGAAATGGCCAGGACGTTGCTTAAATTTACTGAAGACTTGAAGAGGTAAACTAGAAAAAAAACTGTTCTCAAGGTAAACTAGAAAAAAAAGCTGTTTTCTATGTTGTTTACTTTTCTGCTTTGTAACTTAGGCATATGGAGAATGAATTGGAGTAAGTAAACAGGAGCTTCCTTAAAGAATGTTATCTTTTTGCTTGAAAAGTGATTTTTATTCAAAAGGAGGTGTAGCTTTTGTTTTGATTTACAAGTTGACTTGGAAAATTCTGTTTATGAAGCATGATCCTAAACCTCTACCTGGTTGTTCAGTTGTATCACTAACTCAAAAAAAGTTTTATGCCACGAAGTGCGAGTAGAAGCTCTGTGATGTATCGCTTCAGTACGTTACAGGCATATGTGGGCATGCGTAGGTGTGTTAATACAGCCCTCTAAAACACTTAGTTTATCTTAATATTTGCATCGTTATTCAAGGACCTTCTTGGTAACTTCTTGGCTGTTAAAACACTAGTGTGAGTGCTCCAGTTTTGTCAACGGGGAGGCTCGCTGCGAGTTGCCGTGAGCCAGACGCTGGCTATAACCGGGGCTTGGTCCTGGCGCTCCGGTTCCTCCGGCGGGGCAGCACAGCCTTTGTGGTAAGCAATTGTGGCAATGCCGTTTGAAGGATTTGGTTTCAGAACAAATCTTGATTAGGAAGGTTGCTCTGGGGTGTGTGGAGGGGAAAGATAAATTAATTGGTCGTGGTGGTTAAATTCTACAAAGCTGTTGATCCTGATAATGTATGACGTGATGGTACTGTTACAGTCTAGGAAACAGCAGAAAACTTTTCTATGGGAGTTGATGAGAGCAAGAGGAGTGTTTTGTAAGTTACTCAAAGTAGAAGCATCTTAATTTTCAAGTATGCTGGTATGTAGTTAAATTTGCTGTTGTTATATGGTGTAGCTGGGTTTTAAATTTCTTAATCATTTTGTTACTACCTATGAGTTATTTGAATCTAAAATTGTATTGTTTGCAATGTTGGAAAAACAATATTTTTGTTACAATAGAAACTTGGTTTAAGTAGCATAGTAAAAACATTTTCTGTATCATAATGTCTTGCAAATAATTTTGACTTTGTGCTTGTTTATTTTGAAACCAATTTTTCTCTGGAGTTCTTTAGGTCAATTCTGTTCAGAAAAAAACCTGCTGAGCATAGGTGGTGAATATTCTCAGTTGTTTAAACTGAGAATGTATATACCGGGCACAATGCTGACTTTTACTTTACCTTAGCAGCTTTACCTTAGCTTTTACTTTTCTTAGCCGCTCTTCCTGCCATGCCTGCACACTTGGTTCATGCACATTGCAGGTCTGATGATTAGTAATGGAAAAGCTAATAATTTTGGTCCTAAAATGTAAACACTGAGCATGCCCTTCCCAATTCTTCCCCTTCCCTGGAATTCCTTGCAATGCCTTACAGTATTTAAAAAGTACTCTGCTGATTCTTTCTGTAGTACCTTGTTAGAACAATAGATTTCCTTTAGCTTTCCCTTTACTATGCCTGAGTAAAGAGGCTTGAATAAGTACCAGTCCTTTCATTGCTGTAATAGTCGCTGGCTCATTTACAAAAGAGGCTCCTGCTTTGGTCTTACAGGTACTTGATTTGCAAAAATGTCAGCTAGTGTACAGCCTTGCTCTCACAGGGAATGGATAAGGATGGAGTGTCAGCATGTCCTAAGTTTAATTTGTAGGGATTATTTAAAACGTTGTCTGGAATTTCCTTTGGAGACTTTTGCATGGGTGTTAATGGGTGTGTAGGAGCTTCTTTCATTATGCATGCAACTAGTAGCTTAAACCAGGCTAGTTAGTTGGGAGGCAATTTGTAGAAATTATGGGTTATCTTTGCACCGTCCTCCTTAATTCATTGTTAAATCCCTCTTAATTCATCATTCCCTATTGAAGTTTGAGAAGCTGCTTCTTCTGTAGCTCAAATTCCCTTTTTTTTAATGGGGATTACAAAACACTGTATTTAAGCTTATGAATATTTTGTTTGAGAAGATGATGTGCAGAATACCTGGCCTCTGTTGGCATCTGTAGAAATCTCTATTTTGTACACAGCATGCGCATGCTTGAGTGATCCAAACGTGAAGCAGTGAAGCATGTGTGGTATGTTTGCTGAAACTGCAGTATCCTTTGAAGGATCCAAAGTAGCGTTGGGAATTGCACGTTTTACACAGTTCTAGTGTCTTGCTCTTCCTTTTATATAAGCCTTTCACAGATGATGAAGATAGATATCTACACAGGCAAGTAAGAAATAAAAAAAAAAAAAAAAAAAAAAAAAACNGTAAATCTGTACAAAACATTACAAAAAGCCCTGGGCTTGTGATCTGGAAGAATGGGAATTTTTCACACCTTGTTACAAACACCACTTCAAAATGACTGTCCTGCTACGAAATGAATAGCCTCAAAAATATGGTGAAATATTTCATCCCTGGCCATTCATGTGAAAGCAGCTGTTACTATCACTGGAGTGTAGGTTTGACCTTTCAGCTTTAGATTTATTGTGTCTTTATAAATCCTAATTTTTTTTATCTTTCTGTGCGTTGCTCTCATGTGACTTGTCACAACGTACACCCATGAGCTCAGGATAGTGGAACTCAAGTCAAACATAGTGTGATAGTGTCTTCTCTGACTTGTTAAGGGGGGTCCTGTCAGCACTGCAGTAATCCTTGTGATAGGTAGCATACAGACACTTTAAAAAAAAAGAAAAAAAAAAAAGAGGGGGGTGGCAGAACCTACCGTGAATGTTTTGCTTTCTTAGGTTAAGACTTGTGAGGGGGGAAGTGACTTTTAATTAAGAGCTGGTGAAAAGACTGAAGCAACTTTAAAAAAACCCCAACAAATAAACCTTTGTCTGGTGAATACACAAAATCATTGCTTTTTAAATAAATCCATCTGATGCAAAGCCAAATTGTAATCTGGTTGGGTGATCGCACATACTATCACAGAGGTTGATCTTCAGGAGGAATCTGAAGGCAGGAGATGTCGTGCCCTTGCTTATTGATTCAGGGAGCTGTCAGAAGTTGAAGAAAGAGGATAGATGCGGGAGAAAGAAAAATGAACCGAACCTGGTATTGTTGGTAAAGCGAGGCATTAGGGGGTGACTTGCAAGAGGCAGCCAGTCGAGTAAGCACATTGACTTTCCTAAGAAGAAAAAGCGTCAAAATAGAAAGAGAAGCTCAAAACTGTACTAAAGCAAGGGAATAAATGGAGAACTTTAAAATAGAAGATGATGTGATCAGAATAAGAGAAGGGAGATTGTCCTGGCAGTGTTATTTTAAATAGGAGGGATATGGGAAAGACTAGTGGGGGAGATGATCAGAACACGCTCGTGATCAGAGAGGAAAAGATCAAATTTTGGAAATGCTCTGAGAAACAGGGCAGCAAACCAAAGACCATGTAGATGTGTGAGTAAGGGACCTGCAACAGATACGCTTCTCCGTATGCCATGACAAGCGTCATGCTGTGACAAGCGTTATGTTTTCATTGCTGACAAAGCAGCGAGAGGAGATGGCAAAGCTAATATCTGCGGTAGGGAACATGTTGCTGGCAAGACAGTTAAGGAGCCGTGTCTTCGCCACGCAGGGTGGGTGGTGTGAAGTAGAACAACTAGAAGTGATAAGGTGAGTTTGCGAGTGATCAGAAACGACAGAATATTTATAGGTACGAGAGGCGGATAAGATGATGTAGGAAGATGGAGGGATGATCTGGTCACTGGTCCTAGCTCGGAGACAGTGAAATGAGGGCTCAGGTCCTGGCTCTGCTGCAGATCTCAGATTTTATTGCTCTGTTCAGCTTTCTGAACCGGTTCTCTTTTGGTGAAGAGATGATGATAATTCTCTGTTGTGCGTGAGTGTGGCAGAGAGACATTTTGTGCTTGCCATTAAAAAAATTTGACATACTGCAGAAAAGTAAGTATTTATTGACGTGACTGATGCTACAAGTCACAATAAGAATCAGTTTAATGTGAGTTAGATGATACATACCTGGTTGCACAATTATGCTGGGAATAGGCATGAGGCTTTTTTTTTTAAAAAAAAAAAAAAAGAGAAAAAAAATAAGGCCAAGAACCCCCAAGCAAAATGGAAAGGACTGTGAAAGTATTCAGTTAGTTTTTGATTCACAAAATGAAGCAGCAGTTACTGCTACATTGTCTGAATTGTATTTTGCGCCTTTTTTTTTTATTGCTTTAATTAGTGGTGTAACACTGGGAGACTAGCTCACATGCTGAAACGTCAGTTAGGAAATGGTGCTCACAGTAAATCTGTGTGGAAGTATTGTTCTGCTGTATTTTCAGTGTTTTCTTTTGTTTATTTAACAAGCTAAAGTTAGAATCGACAGCACAAGACTAGAAAATGGTGACAATAGTTTGAAAACAGGAAATTTTGGCCTTGTGTGTATTCGGAACAGATGATCAGGATGATGGCCAGGAGAGTGGAAACTTCCACTGAGACTGTTTTTTCCTTATTTTGCTCAGTGAGAAAAGATGGTGCTTCCTGGAAAACAAGTCTTAAGTATTTAAAGAAAGTCGTAGTGTATCCAGTATTTTCATGGTATCACATTTGTTTATTTTGCAACACTCTGTTTACGCTTCTTAGTATTTAATGCCACTAAAAGTAGAATATTTGGACTGTTGTCAAATCTTGGAAATGCAGTTTCTGCTGTTAGAATTAAGACACTAAACGTGCCTTTTTGTGCTCAGTTCAGTTGTTTTGTCTTACGTTTTTTTTTAAAAAAAAAAAGGGCATCATTTTTAGGGAAGAGAATGGCAGTTGCCAGTAGGTTTTATGACAACGGTTTTCAGGAGTAACTAGTAATTAAGTGTTCTTCAGTTCTGGTTCTCATGATATGGCCTTTAAAAAAATAAAAAGTTTTAAAAGATTTCCAGAAAATGCTTTCTGAAAATCATCCCTTAATTTATTTCCATGTAGAAATATACAAGTGTTAATTTCTCAGGGAAAACATCAGCTGAAATTTTGAAATTTCACCAGGTTGGAATTAGTTCTGCAAGCCTGAAGAGTAGCAAGTGGAAAAAGTAAAGTTCTGTACTTGAAGTACCATTACCTAACGTGACCTCTTTTAGCTACTTCCCGGCAGTCCTCCCAAATACGTGCCTTGTGGGATGAAGCTCATCAGTGACAGTTGTTACTGGTCCATGCCTACCACGAACAGGATTTAAAAAGAAGCATAGTGTGAAGGAACACTTATTTTTATTTCATTTGAGCTTCTAATGGGATGCAGGTCTAATGCACAAGTTAGTGAAGCTGTGCCAGAGATGTGTTTGGCTCCTGCGATGAAGAGAACGCCTGGACGCTAGAAATGTGGAGGCAAAAAGGAGAAGAAATAATCAACTTCTCCTGTTTTTGATCCTTTTTCCTGATGTTTGTCAAAGACATGTAGCAATTTCACTGTTGTTTAACCTGTGCCCTGGAAAAAAAAAGTAAAGGGGGAGGGATAGATGAAATAGATGGGAGCAAAAGGCATAAAGAAAATTAAATCTTGATCCCAGCAGACAGGTAAAAAGACCTCAACAGTAGGTTCAGGACTTAGACAAATGTTCAGGAGAACATTCTGAAGTGACCTTGGGCTGTCTTTTTTTCCCCCCTACTTTTCTCTGGTTCACGCTCTGCGTGTCTTCTACTTAAATTATAAGTTCTTTTGGAGCAAGGAAATGTTTTGTCACGTGCTTGTAAAACATCAAGTGTTCTTTTGGATCCTTCCCTGTGCCCCTGGGTAAGTCACTTCTTCCAAGTCTTAGTGGACTTCTCTGGGAAAGGAGGATGCCAAATACTGCCCTTTTAAAGTACTCTCTGTGGAGTACAGAGATGAAAACCTAAGCACAAGTGTCTGCACACTTGAGAGATGAGAAGGAAGGTCTGAGGTTTGTAATTTTATTCCTGGGTCTACTGGTCATACATGGGGGACAGATTTATTAGTGGTATTACCAGAGCGGGATGTAAGTGATACCCTCTTTGGCTTAGGCAGCGCTCAACAATTTTGCAGGGTTTTTTTTTGACTGGATGCTACCCAAGAGAAAAAAGGTGGTAAATGTGCTAAAAGAGGAAAATCACCTTTAAATGACATGAGGATTATGGGGTAATAATACTTCGCAAATCAAAGGGGGACAGTTGACCAGTTTATCAGTAAGCAGAGTTTCTTAATCACATGAGAGCAAATGCTGTAAAAAATGGGCCAGAAAAAGTTGTCTTTGATTTAACGTTCCTAAGCTTTTAAATAAAAAGTTATTTTAAAAATGTAATTATTTTGGCCTCTTGAGCAACAGCTTGAGGAGATCCAAATGGAAGGTTAAATCCTTTTAAAAATATAAATATAAATTATCTGCTCTTTCCTGCCCCTTCCTCTTTCCTTTCCCTCTCTATCTACACATACATCCCCTATTTCCTACATCTTTGAACTACAGCCAGTGGCTGCATGAGGTACATTTCGAATATATATGACTGGGGAAAAAAAATATCCAGAAATGTAAAGATTAAGGGAGGTATAGCTACAACTTCTTCAACAGATATACCTCTTTTAAGGAGATTATACTGTAAGTCCTGTGTACTGCATACAGGTTTAGCTACAGTCTTTCAAAACGAAAAAAAAAGTAAAACCCCAACACTGTTAAATGGTGCTTTCTGCCAATTTCTTAGCTGATTCACTCGCTTTTAAATCAGCAGTTTGCATATATGTGAGTGGAAGAGCTAATCGTAGGAATTTCTTGGTGTTGCTTTGTAACCTACTCAGAATGCTGTGTGAAAAATACAGAATTCCACTATTCCTTTGATCATTTGATGCTCTGTGGGTGAGCAGCTTGTCACATTTTAGACTATCTCAAAAACAAGCAAACAAGCTTGTTTCTATAGTTATGATGGTCTCATGATACGATGGTCTCATGATACAAACAGGACAATGTTTGGCAAGAATGGTGGTGTCCTATGTTAGACCAGCTGATATGCTTTGCAGCTCAAAGGAGAAAACAAGCTGAAAGGCACACAAGGCCTTTCTTAGTCTGAAACAAAAGCAGCAAACCTCGTTAAACCTTGTTTTGTAATAATTTGCAAAGCCCACACAGGCTTTTGGTGATCTTGATTCCCATGACGTTTGCCATACTACGCTTTTAAAAAGAACAATTTTACTTCTGAATTAGGTATTTGTTCTGCATGCAGTGCTTTATAACTAGGTGTTAGTATATTTATAACATATATTTTTTAAACCCTATTTATATTAATAACACACATTTTATATGTATGAAAAAATCTTTCATTAAAAAAACCCACCTTTTCTCTATTTGCTCAAATATCTTTCCAGAATTAAATTATATTGGTGTTGGGAGAAAAATATTTAAATCTCACACTGGCTATTGTTTTGACTTCTGAAACTTAATGCAGTTGACTTTTAGCACAGAAAACCAGTGTTTGATAATGTATGGATGATAACATCAGTAATGTGACAGGTAATTATTACCTGTAATTTTCCTGTGACTTAAAATAGTTGCATCTTTTTTTGGTGATTATGAGAAATAGACTGTAATGTGCTCTGTAAAAGAAAATGCAAAATTCTCAAACAAAAATGCCCAAAGGGCTAAAAAAAAAATAATTAAATTTGCATAACTACGTATTTGCACATGTGTATGCTCTTTTTTAGAGATTTCTTTTTGGAAGGCCATTACTGAAGACGCTCTCTTCCTTACGCATATAGCACAGTATTCTCTACTTCAGTGAGGCAGTATACAGCTTTCGTTACAATGACAAATACCGAAATGTTAAAAATAGATCAAGCTTTAAGAATCCCAGATATTTTCAAATAACAAAGAGTGATTTATGTGGGCTCATTTTGCACTTTGACAAAATATAGAGGCGCTTTTGTACTATGATTAGCAAGGGTGCTGATGTCAGTTCGCTTGTCTAGCTTTAAGCTTTATTCTGCTGCTAAATTGTGCTTTGTACTGTAATCCAGAGAACCTTTGTATCTGCCTTATTAGTGTGTAGTTTATGGAATTGCTTTTGTTTTTGAATATAATCTGTGCCAGTTTCAGTGAGTGTGACTCATTATATGACTGAAATAAACATTCACATATGCACTATGTGAAAACTCTTCAAAAATAGTAGCAGGTGCTGGTAGGCTAAATTCAATGTTTTAAGTACTTTATAGTTGCTATTTTGTAGCCTGAAGGGCTGAAAGCAAATTCCGTTTAGCTGGTTGATTTTCTGAATTTCAAATTTAGGAGTCCTATTTACTCATTAATGCTCAACAGAGATTGTCAGGATTGCTAAGAATCTTCCACTCTTAACACAGTACTAGAAATAAACTCCAAGAAGAGGCACGCTTGACTGATACAGAGTTGATTTTTTTTTTTGTTACACAAATCGTGAGACAAAATGCATCGTGCTTCTCAATTGCTCTTGTCCCTCTCCTATCTCTGATCTCTTTCCTCCTGACCTAAACTTTGAAAATGTCATCTGAATGACTGCAGGCTGAGGTTAAAGATAAAGCAACAGAGTTTTGCAGTTTGGTTTGTAACAGTTATCTGTGATCGACCTTGTCTGGAGAGAGAACCTCTGATACTGAAGTTTCCTGTTATCCCAGCATCTAAGTTGTCACTTGATTTGGAAACAGGAAACAGAACAAACTTTGCCAGTGTTTTTTGGGTCGCTGTTAAAGAGTGCTTATCAGCTGCGCTACTAGAAGATGCTCGCATTGGAAATCTAAATTGAAGGGGTTTCATCTGTTGCATCTTCTACTTCTGTGTTTTACTGTTCACCCAGTTAAACTTACTGCTACCGTGGAAACGGTTGCTTCAGACCTTGACTTGATTCACACAGTTCAGCATTTGGAGGCAGATGCAGTATTCACAACTACAATAAATATACTTGTTTTATAAAGCCTAAAGGTTATCTTAAATAACTTTTAGCAGCTTGGTAGTTGGAGAATGGATCACAAGCCTTAATTAAGCTGTCTGGCATTTTTCCCTTTCTCCTGCTTTCTGTATTATCTTTTCATAATAGCTTCCTAAGCTTAATACCCAAAAAAGGCATGCCCACTTGACAATGAGGGTTTTGTGAGTCTCTAGTGCGAAGCTGACGGCGCTAGTTTGGAGCTGGAAGATGGCAGTGCAGTTCTCGCTCTTTGTCCTTTACGGCCTCCCTCCACTAGGTTCTTTGAAGGCAACAACTACATAAAAATGAAATTGTGCCTCAAGAAAATGGGTCTGAATCTTTTCCTAATACACAGTAAGGAGCTCTTGTTTTCGAAGCTACATCACAGCGTATAAAGGACATCACACGTCTTGACCTCTTCTGGGACCATCCTTGCTGATTTCATTCCTTCCCTTGGTTAGCGTGCAGCCAGGGCTGGCCCTGTTTTAAACTCACTCACCTGTTTTATTGCTTTTATTTCTTCTGTGTTTTTTTGTACTTCTAAAGGACTTGCTGGTAACCTTGTTTGAATATCTTAAAGAAGTTTTAAATGGGGTGCCTTGGGGCATGGTGTGAGTCTGCCGCGTAACACACCTTGGCTTGACTACTGCATTGATTTGCCTCGGTCTCCAACTTTGCTGAAAAGCGTAAAAACAAGTGGACAAAGCAGTGATGGCTCCCCGCTCTGTCCAGGCTCTACTTGCAGATTTCTAACTGTGAATGCAGTGCAGTTCTTCCAGTGGGCAATGGCAGTACATTTAGTTTCTTCTACTGTGCCCATTATCCTGGGATTTGTGCATATGAGGAAGCTTAGAGCATGGGATGCTGTATTGCTGGTAGAGCTGAGGAACCAAAATGCCACTAAGTGGGGCAATAAAGATGCTGTTGGTAGCACCAGGACAGTTGTATGCAAACCTTGGTTTCTTGGTTTGAATTAGGATCTTTGGTGAGAATTACGGCAGGTGATGGAGGCCCACTGGATTGAAAGGCAGCTGAGGATTAGTTGGAAGATGAGGCATTTTAGTTGTGCTTTTCTCCTGGACCAGCATCTTTCTGCAGTGGCAGGAGGGCTGGTATAACAAGCACGGCGTCAGACTGTGAAGTGTATTTCTTCTGTGGAAGTACTTTCCACAGAGACTGTTTTTATGCAGTAAAACTATAACATTTGGTCATTCTCTCTATCCCTGTCTCTCTAACGGTTTCCAAAATAAAAATGTAACTCTTTCTGTAAGAAATACTATTGTAGAAATATTACGAGGTTCTGAGTGCAGAGTTCCCCTAACACTGAGGTGAGCGTACGATGTGAGCATTGTCTGCTCTTTAAATGCAGGTCACTATTATTGAGTATCAGTGAAAAATTCAGAGTTAAAACGCATCAGCCTGAATCAGCAGACATTGGAAACAAGACAATATGAGCACTTAAAGATATATTTTATTTTGTCTTCCCCATGCCTACATCAGCTTCCTTCAGAAGTTTTTTGTGTGTGCCTTTTTCCCTCTCATGGTCCCCTCCCCACTATTTTTTTTTTTTACTGGATTCAACATTTTTCATGTTGTGAACAGTGATTTTAATTATATGTCCCCTTCCTAAAAACCAAGTTCAAATACAGAAGAAATGAACTTTAAAATACAAATTCACGAATCCTCTAGTCCACTGCTGTAACAGTACGTAAATAGATTGTGTTAAATATGGGTAACTGGTGTGTAATCTCTTAGTTATAATTGAATTTATTATTACTGGGTTCAACCCAGGTTGAAACCATACACAAAAGGTAACAGTCTTAAAGTATGATTTCTTTCTTCTAATTTTTCTCCCTTTTTTTCTCTCTCCAATTTTCAGGCATGGAAGAGGAGATGGTTTGTGCTACGCAGCGGCCGTTTAACAGGAGATCCAGATGTATTGGAATACTACAAAAATGACCATGCCAAGAAGCCTATCCGTATTATTGACTTAAATTTGTGTCAACAAGTGGATGCTGGATTAACGTTCAACAAAAAAGAGTTTGAAAACAGTTATATTTTTGATATCAACACTATAGACAGAGTTTTCTATTTGGTAGCAGACAGCGAGGAGGAGATGAATAAGTGGGTTCGATGTATCTGTGATATCTGTGGGTTCAACCCTACAGATGAGGGTAAGTTCTGTTGGTTTTTCTGAGAAAGTGTGATGCCTACATGTGAAGAATGTTTCAAAGATCAGATTTCTATCTTTAGTAGCTGGCATATGTTTTAAAACTTGGATGCCTTGGCTATGAAACTTGCTTGTTACTCTGACAAAAAGTAAGCAGGATAGAGGGAGATATTAAGAATTTGTTACAAATTAAGTGTGCCATAGAACTTGGATGATGCTCTTCTGTTTTGCATGATGTTAGGTCTTGAGAGTATAGGAAAAATCTTTAAGTAAAATCATGCAAAGCAGAAGATCATCATAATCATCAAAGGAATCCCATTTGGTATAAAAACGTATGGTTATGCAAGCAGGAATGAGTGCAAAATGTCAGGTTTCTAATATTACCATTTCTCCGTCTGCTTTGCATCTTGAAAAAAAAAAAAATAATCCACCCCCCACTGGCTGAAACAAATGAAAAATAACTTGTAGTTCTCCACTATCCAGCTCTAATCCTACCAAAATAGACATTGTGTGAAAGCAGCTTGAAGGAAACAGGACGGTGTGTTTAATTCCTGCAAATACCTTGTGGCCATTGCTTGTCCTGAATCCATCCTTATTTATTTACTTATTATTCCTGCATTCCTTGTGGAGATTAGTGGGTTACATGACTTGTAGTTCTGTGCACAGTCCCAAGAAAAGATTAAACGAGCAGTAAGAGGGTTAGAAATAAGGCATGCCTGACTGAAGGGGCTGGAATTAAATCCCTGGTTTTTGCAGGATTGTGGATTGAGTGAGGTGGGGAAAAAAGGGCTTGCATCTCTCCTACTCCAGCCAAATCTTCAAAAGTGACTGGAAAAAATTGTTGCTTTTTAAAGAGAGGCCTTTTTCTTCCTCCTTATTGCAATTTTGAACTAAAACTTTGTCACGAAAACTTCATCTATGAATTATCACTCTGGTAGCAAATTCAGTGAAGGGTACTTGTTTTGACAGATCCAGCATGTTTTTATGACATCCTAAACATAACCGTGACCACCCACAGCACGTTTCTAAGAGCGATTGCCATGTGATTCAGTGTTCAGTCTGCCAGGCATCCCTTACGTACGGGGGAGAGGTAGGCAGGTGGATAATACGCTAGTGCATCCGTGCAGCTGTGGGCAGGAGGCACTTAGAAGTCATTGGTACTGGGAACAAACTAGGAGTCTGGGAAGTAAGGAGGAGAAGTTTACCTGGCAGATCTTGTGTATGTGAGGGCGCAAAGAAGCACGTGTCCGTTGGGTGGAATGGAGAGGTAGGGTCCCCTCGAAGCCATGGGGCCTTTCCTTGCTGAGAGCTGGTATAGTGCTAATCCTTAATTTTCTGTTGATGTTACGTCTTCTGTTGAACTGAAGGTGAAACGCACTATGAATGCAGAGAGAACTAACTGTGCCCTTGCTGTCTGTTTGGACCAAAACTGGTTTTTGCTTCAGTCAATTGTATCAGTAACTTATCCCCATTATGCTCTCATTGTGTGTTTCATCTTCGGCATTTTTGTCTGAATTATCTCAACGCCTTTACTGTACATAACTGAGAGTTGCCAGTGCTGTTGGTTTTATGGGTTTAATAATGTCTTGCAATGCGTTGAGGAAGAATTAAAAAAGGAAAATGGGAAAGTCAGTTGATGAGTGTCTGTTTATTGCCAAGTTCTTATTTTTACAAGATAAATCCTTCTACTAATGGAAGAGCAAGTCATAAACGTACTTTATAAAATCTGTGTTAACCTACAGTTTATTCTGAGAAGTTAAACAATAGGTGAGGTTCACTGCAGACAATAAAAAAACACTATTATTTTAGTATGGAACTAAACAAAGAGAGATTGTATGGGGCATAACCAAACTTCCCTTTAGCCTATGGAAGTGGAAGATAGTTTTCTTTGAAGCTGGACAAAATGTCTCTTGTCAGACTGGTTAAGGGTCTTGTTATGAGAGGACTGTCATTAGCATCCTTTGCTTGATCAAGGACTGAGGGCGCCATTGGCCTGTTGTCCCTGCTGCTGTTTGTTTGGAAGCCCAGTCCAATGCCTCCTTGGTTTTACAAAGAAAAAAATATTATGAGATGGTGGTGATTAGTGCTATTAGAAAATTACTATGGAGTTATTGTTTTGGTGTTGAGAGGAATGAGGGAGAAAGAGTTAATCATAACTGTGGAGAGACCAAAAAAATAAAAATCCCCTCAGACTAGCTCTGAGCTGCTCCTTCCATACTTGGTGAAGACTCAGAAATTCCTGTGATGCGAAGTTTCTATTTTCTTTTATTCCTGCTCTTAAAAATGAGTGTTCACAGTAATTTCTAACTATCTATCTAATGCTTTGTTGTGACCTTCCAACTTGAAATTGATTTATGCACGTGAAATCTGTTCATTCTGGAGATCTGCAACATTACATTGGTATTTGGACTGAGTAGATAAACGTGTTCCTTACTCAAATTTACAAGCCATTGAGTCTCCAGCTTTCTGATTGCATCATAGTCTAGTGTAATCTGTAACAATTACATTACAATTATGTCATGTGGCTTTTTATAGGGATTTTCTTTTAAGGAAGGGTTTACAGTGATTTAGGTCTTTTAAACTTACAACAAGACAGAAACATGAAGGATTTTTATTTTAATAAGCTAAATAATTGTTCTACTTTAGTAAAGACATTTCTGGGTGCTTTTTATGGGTTTTTTTTCAGCTAATATTTCTTGTTTTCAAATGGAAGCCATAAAATGTTTGTTTCTGTAGTATCTTTCTTTTTAAAATGCATGTGCAAAGGTGGGGGGAGCTGCACGTGGGCTTACCACTGAGTTTCATACTGCACTTTTAACATTCATATTTTCTCTGTAAGGTCATAATGTAATAGATCATTTAGAGGTTTAAATGTAACTATAAGCAAAAATGTGTTGCCAGTGTTTTGTGCACTCCAGTGAGAGACGTTCTTGGATGGAGAGACTAAATGGATGTGGGAAATGACTATTCTTCTCTGCCTGGTGCTGTGGAGACCTCAGCAGAAATACTGTGGCCTGAGCGTCCAGAAGGATGAGGACGAATGTTTAAAGAATGGTAGAAATATAGGAAATGGATTTTTAAAAGTGATTGGCGAGGAGAAAAGTTGAAGGATTTGTTTTTTCCCAGGAAGAAAATACTAAGGGCAAAGCTGACTTTCAAAGTATAAAAAGCTTCAATAAGCAGGACATGGATCAGTTGTTATCTGAAGAGAGAACTAATTTGTTTCTCTTTTAGTGAGTGATTTAACGATAAAAAAAAACCTTCTAAGGATAGTTAAGCACAGGCTGTAAAAGCCCTTCCCTAGAATTCAGTAGACATCTGTGATGAATGTTTTATACGTGATCCGGCTCCATGTTTCTGTAATTTAGTGAATTGCGTGCTTGGCAGAGCAGAGGAAGGAGGAAATAATCTTACTATATGCAAACATGTTACTTGCATGTATTCATTTGAATAAAGATAGCAATAACAAAGTAAACCAGAAGAAATAACAAAGTAAAGCAGAAGAAAAAAAGAAAAGGGAAGAACAAGATGTTGAAATCTACAATTACATTTACACAAATAATTACGTGTGGTAAGGAGAGTTTCTGTCATCATAAGGGGACCGTACTTTGAAAGAGCTACAGCTTGCTTCACACACAACGCTTTCAAAGTTTGCAGCATTTCTGTTCAGGCAGCTGCTATCTGGTATATGCCTCTCATGCCTTCTGCATTTTGAACAGTAAAATTATTTTCAGATAACTTTTTTTTTTTTAAATCATGCTCTGATAATACATGCATGGCAGGTCGATCACAGCTTGGGTGCAATATCGATGACTGTCAGGATGAACGTAACTCCACCTTCCCATCCTGACTCCTTGTGTTCTCCCTAATGCTGCGCGTTCGGGCATCACTGCTGCTACGCTGTGTTTGGAGATCTCCGTATCAGATCACGATACCCCTGTGCTGCCTGTAGCACAAGTGTGGAACAGAAAACAGGCTCTGCCACTAAGAACTTGCTGTCTGCAGCAAGAGACATCAACACAGGAGCTGAGGCATGGGAAGAAGTGAGCACAAATATGGTGGTTTTGCCCATTGTGACAGATAAGTGGTCTTAGTGCTTCAGCTGTTGGGCTGTCGTTGAACTCTGGGATTTTTTGAGAAGTTTTCAGGGTGTCTTTGATAAATAAATAGTGGACATTAGTGGTGTTTAGGGTGCCCTTCCTGCATGAAGGGTCTGCCTGTAAGAAATAAAAAATGTTCTTCTTTGACAGCTTTAACAGGTGGATGGTAGAGGCTGGCACGCTTGCCAAATCAGAATCGCCATCTCCATAACATACGATGAATATTAGAGACCTTGATCATGAAAGGGCTCAAAAGTAAGGAGAAATAGCATGAGCTTTTAGATGCAGGAGGGGAGGCTCTAGAGAAGTGTAGAAAGAAGTGCAATGAGAGAGTGATAAGTTTAAAAAAAAGCATTTGCAGCAAAGTTGCACCATAAAGATGATGTACTTCATGATGAGTTGAGATTTTTTTATATCTCTTGGATATGATTAACTAGAAAGAAAGTCAGCTCAAAGATGACTTGCCAGAAGGATGAGCGACTGGTGACCTGGGGTGCAGTAAAGAAGGGTGCATGGAAGGGCCGAGTTAAACTGTAGGAGAGAGACCCTCCGGATATGGATTGTGTTGTCTTAGAAGTGAGGCAGTAGGTTTGGAGGGAATAGTGGAATAGTGGCACAAGAGCGTCTCTTCTTGCGGAGCCTTTTTTGGTTGCTTGCTTTGAGAAGGTAAAGGTGGGGGATAGTGGCCACTGAGCTGTACAAACATTTATTTTTCTTGAGGGTGGAATTGCTGAGAGGAAGGTGATGACAGACTGTGAAGGGGGCTGTCAGAGTTGCAAGATTTCATCTGGCAAAACTGCAGAGGAATAATAAAATTAGAAGAAGGGGGACCAGAGGAGGACCTGAGACTTGGCACAGCACGTGTGGTAGAAGTGGTAGCTCGTGGCTAAAGAGCTGAGTAAAGGGAGGCAAAGCTGAGATAATCATTGCCTGTGATCCGAAGGAGAAAGAGAGGACGGCAGAGAAGACTAAGATGTCTTCAGCTTCCGATGATGTGGGTAAAGGATGGGTTGCAAAGTGAGATGAATAGAGCACAAAATCTGCAACAGTAGGTCTTCCCTTACCAGTCTATGAGGAAAAAATACGTATATTAAAAAGACATAATTTACTATCAGGAGTGTGGTCAGAATCTTAATCTTGAGTGTTTGGTGTTATTATCTTAAGCTGCCAGCTGCATGTGACAAAAATTCATTAACTTAGTTTTCCCTGGTTCCCACTGGACACCTTTTGTGGCATTAACCATCCCTTGATGAGTTGCTAGGAGAAGGGGATTGCAAGAGGGTGGGTTGGAAAACTTGTTCTGCACATTGCTAGTTCTCAAGTCGCGAGGTGCTGCGAGGCAGTGCGGGGAGCGCTGAAAACCTCTCTGAACTGCAGAGGTGCCTACGGTTCTGGGCAGTGTGCTGGGTAAGCTCACCACGTGGCTAGCACAGCCTGCTCTGCCGAGGGAGAGCTCTGGGCCTTTTTAGTGAAGAAAAAAAAACCCCAAACGTTTTAATGTGGTGGGCTGCGCTGTTTCTCTTCACAAGCACCTACAGAAGTTAGTTTATAACAGGACTCCTTGATTGTTTTTCCTGCGTCACCCAGCCTGTGTACCATCTGAAGATGGAGAGAACAGGCTACAGATGTTTCTTCCCCCCACCCCCCCCCTTTGAATGAGTAGTCTTCAAAAGAAAATTGCAGGTGGAGAGGGGGAAGAAATTCAGAGTGGAAATGCTTTTGGTATTTTCAAATTTTAAATGGGTAACCAAAAATGCAGCTTAAAATTACATATGAACTGCAGATAGTAAGTACTACATTTTAGATATGAGCGCTGAAAGCTGGAAACTTCAGCGTGTGGTAGGAGCTTGGAACAGTCAGTCATGGTTTTGGTTCGGACACAGGAGGCAGGGTTGTCCTGAGCATAATATACAATGAGCAACTGTTGAATTCTTCATTAGTGTTCCTTAAACAGGGTACCATGTTTACCTTCAGAAAAAGAGAGATGACTTTGAGATTATATTAAACTAAGAAAACAAACTTATGAAATGCACAGGAACCTTTAATTAAAGTTTTTAAAAGGATTTTCTCTGGATGTAGCAGAAAGGTTCAGAATTGAGGCTGACTGCATAGATTTCGTATTGATTGTAAGCTGATTGCTTGTGCTGAAAACCAAACCCAAACTAACGTGTCCATGCATCTTCTGGGCTGGGTCTGGCTCACATCTATGGAGTTAGGTATGCGAACAGAGCAAGTGCTTGTTTGTCTGTGCCTGTCAGCGTACACATGCTTGCGCTCTGTGCGTGCACATGCACACATGTGGCCCTTTGATTCCAGGATCTTTCACTTGAGACCATGTAGAAACTAACACTAGAGGAAACCCCAGCAGTATATTACATTAAGCAGTACAGGTAATGACTTAACAGACTTAATTAAAAAAAAAAAAAGGGGGGTGAGGGGGGGAAAGGTCCTCTTAAGGATTAAAGTGAAGGTTTGGTTTTTTTTTTATTATGGCTCCCACTGTTGTATCTGTAAATTTTTGTTCAAGGTTATTACTCTAATATTTTGTTGGCAATTGGTTGTTTTAATGATAACATCTGCGTCATAGTAAATGGATTGAATGAAACATCTCAGAAGAATAGTAGAATCGTGCGATTGCGTCTGCTGATTCACTGTTATAATGGGAAAATCCCGTTTCTATTTTAGTCTTTCTACCTATGATCTGCAAAGAATGCATTTTCTTACTTTGATTGCAATTTTGACATGTAAAGAACTGCTTGCAGTAATGAGGCTTCTGTGTTTTGTTCACTATGAGAACATTTCAAGTATTTACATAATTAGAATATTAAGAGACTATATATCATAATGTAGAAAACAATTTAATTTTTGTTCTTATTAAAAAAAAAACAAAACCAAACAAAACACGAAACCAAATGCAAACTCCCACACTCAAATCTTCCAGATTGTTCATAAAGCACAGATAAAGAACACGTGGAATAAAGAAGCTTTACATAGTTAAGAAGGAAGAGAGGGGAGCCTTTTATTATTCTTATTCAGAAAATGTTCTTTTTACCTCATTAATTTTATGATTGTTTTATTACTGAGGCAAATACAAAAAGGGTTATGAAGAAAAAAGTATAAATTCTAGCGAAGATAATGCCTGTTACTGCTCTTAACAAAGCACCTGAGAAAAGACAAAACTCTTTCCCTGTTTTGAGAAAGCTGCTTGTTCTAGCTGTGCTGAATGCAGGAATTATAAAAACAAAATAGGATTCTTGTTACGCTCATTTGCATGTTAAATATTCTGGATGTTTTTCCAGCTCCCAGTTATTTCAAAGCAGTCCGAGCGTCTGAGCTCTGGGAACAAACCAAATGACTTACAGCGCTCTTTGGTGTGCAGATGACCCCTTCCCTGAAAATCTGCTAGTCCAAAGTGGAGCAAGTTGATGATTGTACTCTTTGAAATCATAATAGGCAGCTGGGAGAAACTCTTTGCTTCGTATCAGCTTCTGAAGTACATGGCTAAAGAGAATATTTGAGAGGGTACTGATAGGCAAACAGCATTCATTTGCTCAGTGATGAAAGTCGTTAACAGTGCTGTTTTCTTCATAGTCAAATTTGAAATAGCTTGAATGTGTAAAGCAAATAAGAAGTAGCCCAGCGGTGAAGTGCTTTAGACTAAGTTCAGTTGCACTTTAAATCAGGCATTAGCCTACACTATTTAACAGATACAAAATGTCTGTATGAGGATGAATTTCAGATCAGAAAGTTTGTCTCTTAATAGTTTAGTGCTGTATCCATTGCAAAAAAAAAAAAAAATCCCAACCAAACCACACAAAAAAACCCCACAACAGGTCTGTAGGAGGACACAGGGATTTTGATAAGTGGTATCTGTGTCAAAATGAGGCAGCTCGTCACAAGGAAAGTATCCCTAATGATCCATTAACATTAATGAACTCCAAATCCTTGCTCAGAGATCATGAACCTTCTGGACAGTTGGACGGTGACACCTTTAATACTCAGTAACGTTCAAAAGGCAACTGGTGAGGATAGGAACGGAATGAATTATTGTTATGTCTCTGTAAATCAGTAAGTGTGTCCCAGTTTTTTTTTTTTGCACATTTTACGGAATCGTTAGTTTCCCTTCTTGGGAAGGAATTAGTAGAGCTTGGAAAGGTGAGGGTGAAGGGGAACTAGAACTGCAATGAAATGGCTTCTGTACCAAGAAAAATTAAGCAGCACCAACTCGGTAAAGCTGTGAGAAAGTTGCGTAACGTTGGGAATGGGGATTATGAATAGGACGCAATTGTTCGCTGTTTCCCTGAAGATGGGAGCTGAAGGACATCAAGTGAAACTATCAAGCAGCAAGTTTAAAATAAAAGGAAGTGGTTTTTCTTGCCACACATAATAAGGTGTGGAGCTCACTGCCACAGGATGATGGCAGAGGTCAAAAATATAAATGTACTCAAAAGGGGTAGGATAAATTCAGAGAGAAGTTTGTCAGAGGCTGGTCAGCATAGACTGTGGATGCAGCCCGTGCACTGGGGTGCCCCGAAGCTGCAGAGCCCCAGAAGCTGTGGGTGGTATGGCAGGCTTGCCTTGCTGCTTGTGCCCGGGCTGTCTGCAGCAGGCCACCATCAGAGATGGCATGCTGGCCTTCAGAGACTCAAGATCTGAGCCGGTATATTTAGCCTAATGGTCTTCACCACCTTTCCTCCTTTCACCCATCACAAGTTATAGCCAGCCTTTAACTTCTTTTTCTTCCTCTCATGCACCCATTTTTTTCTTACTCCCCCAAGAAAGTAAGTCTTTCCTTCTCCAAACGTGGTGGATACGTGGGTCCTCTTTCAAGCTTCTTGATTTTTTTATTTCCTTATTCCCCCCACCCCAGAAAGTTACCCTTGAGTCTTGTTACTCTTCCTGGGAATGGTAGCGCATGGTTTGTTTAAATGCATCAGCCTCACGTAGGCATGCATCTTACTATATACCTGTAGAGCTCTCCGGACTACCTGTGGTCTAATTGACACACCCATCTTCCCTGGAAGCTGCAGTGGCGTTCTTCTGTTTGATTTCTTTTTCTCCCCTTGTGTGAACTTGGCAGCAAGCAGAACTAATGACGTGAAGGTCGAGTGTAGTCAGGGACAAGGAACAAGGGTGGGGATCGTGGTACACTGAAGCCCTTGAGGATCTTGGCTGTAAGTGTGGCCAAAGAATGATAGTGTATCTGGCAGGAAACCTTTCTTCTCTCTCTTACTCATGCATAAATTTACTGGCGTTCCTCAGATGTGGAGGAGACAGGCCAGAGAGCTACTTGTCCTTTCTCCCACTACCTCTTTTCCAGGAGCGAGAAATACATGCCTGGTAGGTCCATTCAGCCACCTCTCTCTTCATCCCCCCAACATTAGGGGAATGAAGAAATATCAGTAGGTGCCTCAAATAGGCTCCTTCAAGCTCTTGAAATTCCTAAATAATAGAAAATTGTTCACATCTTAGTATTTTAGTGTATACTAAAGAAACCATTTTATTTTTGTCTGTGTGTGATCACTGGGTGCAGTCTGGTGTTGCCTTTGTTCTGCTAATGGTATGATGCATAGGTCACGCACAACCTTTTTATAAAAGCTTTTTTTTTTTTTTCGGTTATCCTACCTTTTCAGGTAGGTTGAGTTGAGGAATTTTCATACACCTAGACTTCTTCCACCCACATGGGTGTGGTGGGATTTAATTTCTGAGCCTGTGCAACTGCCACGGGAGTTCAAAGCAAGTACTGCCGTTCCTATTTCCACGTCTAAATCACTTGTACCTAGTGCACACAGAACTGGAAGCAGGAGGGCTATGTTCTGGTCTGCTCGTCAGGTTCTTCCCAGGATAGCGCTGGGAAGCAGAAGCTGGATGAAGTTACTTTGTAGTGCGTAGCTGGCCTGTAAGCCTAACAGGAGCAGTCTGCATTGGATAATAATATGTTCATTTAAACAATGCTAATAATCAGCGTCCATTCTTGGGATGTGCAAACTGGAATGTACAATGAGTTGCAAGTACAAGGGAGCCTTGATAATTGAGGAACAATTTACTTAATTACGTTGGGTTTAGTCAATGTATCATTAAAACAATGAAAAAGTTAAATGATTGTTTAATGTTTGACAGTGTCAATATTTTCCAGACTCCCAGGTAATTTAATAGTCAGAATACTTGTATTTGAAAGGAAGGAAGAAGTTACTCTAGAATATACATGAAGAGGAAGTAGATAAGAACTATAAAGACAAGGTTATTTAAAAAAAAACCAAAACAAAACACACCACCTCCTCTTCCCCCCGCAAGAAACCCCAAACCAAACAACAAACCACGACGACTTCATTTATTGCACTAAAATAAAAAGTTGGGATATGTAATGAGGGGGCTTAGTGGAGCATGGTACCTATTGTACCTCTGCATTATTTTTATAGTTGTAAGGGATCTTCCATTGCAAAACCAGCATTTTCCTGCTGCTTTTCAGATATTGAGAGAGGCCAGTTCTTGACTGGTGACTAATCTCAAATATTGAAGTGACCTTGGTCAAAAAGGGATGAATACGTGCAAGTGCTGACTCGGGTTACCATATTCAACTAATAACCTATGGGCCTTTGCCTGCTCTTGATTAAAACAACAGATTTGTGTTTTTAGCTGTCTTACTGCAGCTGTCAGCATCTTTGTTCTTTCTGTGACCAGAAAACAGGTTAAATAAGTCATTAAATAAGGCATAACCTCTGTTTCCAAGGCATGCTTAAGAAATTGATTACA
Organism: Anarhynchus alexandrinus; assembly: GCA_008711295.1. Classification (NCBI taxonomy): domain Eukaryota; kingdom Metazoa; phylum Chordata; class Aves; order Charadriiformes; family Charadriidae; genus Anarhynchus; species Anarhynchus alexandrinus. The sequence continues at coordinate 1,082,218 of VUYV01000160.1, forward strand.
ATTGAATACAAAGAGATTATAAAGGTTTATATATAAATACTCATGTCCACTGATCTTTACAATTTTGAATTAAAACCCCTGACTTTTCTTATCCTCTGTTAATAAAATTTTTTGGTAGCATTGTAAGACTATTTCTTCGTTGTAAAAAGAATGCTTTGTTTCTATGTTTGCAGATGCTGTGAAGCCACCAGTCAGTTCTTTACAACCATCTGCTGAGTTACCCTTGCCCATCAACACTTCACCACCTTCCATGCAAGCAGAATCTTCCCTACCTCCTCCTTACCAGCTCATTAACATCCCCCCACTGGAGTCTTCCTCTGGTCAAGAAGATCCTCAAGACTACCTACTGCTAATAAACTGTCAAAGTAAAAAACCTGAACCTATGAGGTAAGTGACATTTTTTTCTTAATAACACTTATTCGTATGACAGACCAGGAGTGTTTGTGCTAAAAGCACTTTTTTATTGCCGAGTCATTGAATGTTTAGATGCATATAATCTGCAGGGGGAAGCTGCCTGTAACTTTTGCTGGTTTTCTTTCTGTGCTTGAACTTTTTGCAGCGGTAGTAATTTGTTTGATCAACGCTAGACCCATGTTGCATTCTTCAAAAGTGTGGACAGCAATTGCCCGTACGAAGTATCAGATAAATGCAGTGATCCAAGCATTTCATTGTAGTTTGGAGTGATGCATGGCACAGACCAGAGAAGTACTCTTTTCTTTAGCCACAATCTGGTGTGTTTAGTACAGTCTAGGACTAGAAAAAGCTGGAGAAATTTAGCCTTTCTCTCTTCTGGTATTTGGTTGCTGAGTTTTGCCCGGTAAAGCTTTCATGGAAGGGATTCAGTAAAACATACTGATATTTATTATGACCTGCCAGGTTACCACACCACTGAATATAGCAATCCTCAAATGGTATTTGTTGACTATTACTAACATCATTCAGAGTCTCAAGCAAGAGTAAAAGATAATTATTTTATGATACCTAAGAATGCAGGAGACTTAAACCGCTCAATTTCTGTATCCTGAATTTTAACTTTTTCCAAATAACAGACATTTAAAAACAAACTTAAATAAGCCTTAGTTCTTACTGAATAGAGTACCCACATAGCCAGTTCTCCAGAGAAGTATACAATAGGAAATTTTAAGGAAAGAATTGAGAACATCTACTGAATTAAATATGTATTTGTTTCTCCAACTGCTACTCCTAACTTCAATAAATGTACAGCACCTCCTGTATAGGAGGGTATGATATTTATGGTAGCTACCTGCTAAATATCGCTATGTTTTTTCGGAATGAATCATGGTGGCCATCCCTGGAGCAGGTTGCCCAGGGACTGAGTGGAATCTCCGTCCTCTGAGATTTAAAAAAACCAAACCAACCACAAATGAACTTGACTGGACAAGCTCCTGAGGAGCCTCACCTGACTTTGAAGTTGGCTTTGCTTAGAGGTATTGGAAGAGCTGGACCAGATAATTTCCAGAGGTCCCTTCCAACCTTGAGGATTCTGTAGGAGAACCTTATAAATCTCTCTGGCAAGCTGCAGTAATTCAAAATAAAATCTGCTGGGGTATTTCCAGAAAAATAAACAAAACGTCATATTCTTTTTGTGATTGCAGACAAGTACGTGGAAGGCTGAGGAAAGCTTCCTTTGAAAGTGCGTTCATGAGTATTTCACATACTCCCTTAGGGCCATACCTTTTAGTGGTGGTGCCTTCTTCATCAACACCTTGATGCTGTGCCAGTTCTACCTGTGCCATGTGCTCTCCGCTCCCTTGGCATTTTTTATCTTGCTCTGTTGTGCCTGAGGAGTTTCCTGCTCCGTTTACTGATGATTACATGGTAGAAAAGTTATCCACCCTTTACGAGCTTTCTTATAAAACAGAGGAATGAGACTACAGTTCCCCCAGAGTATGGAATGTGCGGGTTACGGGCAGCACGGTGTGCCCCAAAGGCTCCTGCAAGAGAAGGGGAAACCCAGCGTGTGCTTTCTCGGTGTTAAAGGTTTCAGTATTTAGTGATGTTTAGCAGCTGATGGTGCCCAAGAGGTATGTCACCATTCCTGCCAAAACGCTATCAGAAAGTTTGGTACTGTTTCCAGAACGGCTTGGCGGTCAAACCTTGACTTTTCTTTTTCAGCGCCCTGGCTCATCAGAAATGCGTCTGAGTGCCCATTTGCTTCTGTGCGGGGTGGGCACAGAGTGAATTTCTAACACCACCATGTGAAGTGTATTTTTAGGAATGACCAAGGTTGGGATGTGTAATTGACTTTCTCACCTGACTTCCATTGTTGTGTGACGTGTGGGTTAAGTAGATGGAATAAAGTCTGAGGAGACCATAGAAGGGTGCACAAAACAGGGCAAGGTATAGAGTCCATGAATAGCTGGCAAAATTCCTTGATGGAGACACTGGTGGCAAAGGAGAAGAAGGTATTTGGGTGTTGGGGAAGGCAGAAGGTCCAATGGAGATAAATTGCTGAGGGAACAGAGGAAGAACTGAACAAAGTCTTTGGGAGTGTAGAGATTGTTTAAATAAATGATGTTTTTATAGGAATATTTGAAGACAGTGAAACATTAGCATTGTGATTACTTGGAAATTATGTGGGTTTAGTGTATTATATTTAACTAAATTCACTAAATAGCTATGCCCTTTTATTAAGAGGGCTGTAATAATGAAAATTCAGAATAATAGTTATGCTGGAGTTTCAGTTCCACCTAAAAGGACTGCTTATGTTTCGTGTCTGGTACAGTAGATATTCTGCTGGATTTGGGCCAGAGTATAAGGATATAGACCTTTTGCTATGGAATTAGAGCTTTGTGTATCTGAGTAGCATGTTACTAAGATGACCATTTAGAGGGCACTCTGCCTACTACCCCAATCCACATCCTTACAGGTGAAGAAAAAAATAAATAGCTGCATCATTTTCCTATTAATTTCCAGACTTGGAACAATTTATCTGTATTTCATACAACCTTTTTTTTAGTGTAAAGTGCAAAGCTTAATAGATGTAATTAAATAGGCAGGTACTGTTGCTTGAATGGTTTATTCCTGTGCCATTTTGCCTTTAGACTTTAAAGTTGCTGATATGCAGAGGGAACATTTTCTGTTCTAATTTTGCATGTTACTTTATAGATAATCTGGGAACCACTGAACTTTATTTCAAGGCTTTGGGTTTCTTTTCCGCGTGAGGCAGGTAACCATGAAACATAGAGGAAGTATCCGAGTTGCTTCTTTGAAATTTTTAAGAATTGTGATGTTTCAGAACTAACAAATAATTTTGAAATGCTTCATTATGGTGTCATGCGATGCACCATGTACTGTTATAAGAATATCTTGGACACAGCACTTGCAGCTGTAATAATGCTCTATTTTGTCTAAAATAGTTTTATGCTCTGGTCACTGTTGACTTGAGAAAGAGCATTGTTCAACTGTAGCATTTAGTGAGATTTTAAGGTTTGCATTTGGATCCTAAATAAGAAAATGCAGCCAAAGACTGTTTCCAAAACCCATATTGTTCTGGCTCATTCCAGAGGTATATTGAAATACTAAACGCTGTCTTCCTCATCTTTCCTATGTTTATGAACCAGCCAAGGGTCACCCTTTCTCTCGGAAGAAGGGCAGGAATACCTGCTATTAGAAGATTTTGAAAGTAAAAAGATTCCACTGCAGTGAGTGAACAGTAGCCATTCTTGGAACGCGTGTGAGAGATTAATCACAGAGCCATTAACTTGCCTGAAAATATTGTTTGTTTGAGATGCGTCTTGCATGGTGTTCTGTGAGTTTTAACAGAAAAACTATGTAACTTTGGCTTCCATTTTCTGGAAATAGAGCTGGGTTATTATTTATTTAGTTAGTTATTTATCTACCCACATTTTCACTATGCTTGCTGTTTCTGTCCCAGATGGCTGGCACACGAGAGCAGTTTTGCTGCCACTTTGTTCATGGTATTTTGTTTAATCGGTCGTATCGATTCCTGCAGATGGGAAAAGAATCAGCTTGAAAGGATGAATGGTCAAGCCAGACCGAATACAGTATATTTAAAAATGGGATGATTACCCCTCAGACTAAAACACTTTTAAAACTTTTTTCCTGGGTCTCTGTCAACAAGTAGTTTTTAGTACATGGAGACGGGCTTTTTATTGGGCTCCCCCTGCCTCAATACCCCACCTCTTCTCTGCATCTTAAAGTCCAGTCCTTGTAGATCAGCAGTTATCTCTTCTTGATATGTGGAAAGAGGTGTCCAGTCCTAGCACTGCGTAAGGAATAGTTTGGCCGTTTAGCGTGATTTGCAGCTATGTGATGCCCACATGTGACAACACTGAATTCATGTCACAGTCATCCTCCGCTTATAGAGTGAGGAGTTTTCATTGTTTTATATCCAACTTTGCCATTGTTTCAAACTGAGGTGTAAAAAAACATTAATACTTATCTTAACCAATTGTTAATAAAATGTTTAAGCCAACTTATTTTTTTTTGTTGAGCTGTTATGAAGTGGGTGAGAAAAATTTAAATTTTCAGGTAACTTCCTTAAGTGCAGAAGTCATCAAGCATCCTGCATCTGAAATCCTTTCTTTTTTTTTCTATAAAAAAAGAAAAGAAAAGAAAGCAGGGGTAAAATCTGTCCCTGAACTCTAGTTGTAACCTAAATTTCTTTGAGGTAACATAATTCAACCATGCTTGTAGATTTTCAAAATTGTAGGTGGTGTTCTCATCATCAGTGGTTAATACTGACTTTTCAAACCTAGGTAAACTTCAGAGGCTGAATTCCCTGTCTTCATTTTGGCATAAACTGCTTTCTTGGGCCGTGTTTCGGACTGTCTTCAAACTTTTGGTCTTGCAAAATTAGATTGGTTACAACCCATTCATGTTTTGAAAACTGTTTCAATAGACTAAGAAGCTGATTCCAAAAGATTACTTTTAAAAACATGAAGTGAATCAGAAACGCCCTGTTATAATGAGAAATGTAAGTTGTTGCCATCAGCTAAGCAAATGACAGACATGGCTGCCTCATGTGTCATGCTTTTTGAAAGTCTTCTGTTTTCACAAATGCTTCTGGTCAAGAAAGAAGCAGCAGCATTCACTTAGACCCAGAAAAACTCCTAAATTTAAAAATGATAGCATTTGTTACTTACATATGATGGGCAATCCTTAAGCACTGGCATCGTACATGTGCTGTTGCATTTTGAGCTTTGGTTATATGCCTCTGCATGTTTTTGTAAGATAAATGTAGTGTTTATATTTTATTTCTGTAGTTTAGGAAGTTTTTTTTCATTTTAAAGTATATCCTAGTGAACCGGAACTAGTAATTTTGGTTCTACAATTGATTGTCAGTGTCCAGCTTCTCTAGACTGCCCACTTTATTTTTATAGCATGTAAAATACAGATCGCAATGCTTGCCATACTTGCCCGTGTAAAACACACGTGACTTTTGCTGGGACTTTGGTCTGAATGAATACCAGAGGACTAGAAGAGCACATCTAGAAAGAGGGGAACTCCTGAATGAATCCTTCGAGTAAAGAGCAAGGGCTGCAGCAGGGGCTAAGCTCAGAGTGGTACAAGTCCCACAGGATGTTCACAACTTATTATGCACTCTGTAACCTCATGTAGTTCCTTCAGTCCTATGTGCACTATTTTTTGCAAGTGTATTGAACTTCCAGTAGTTCATTACTGAATTTTTGAAGCTCTGAGGCAAGGGAATTATATCAGTAGCAAACAAGAGATACGCTTTTGATGGTCAGCATCGTAAGGAATATAGGAAGTTTCACTTCCTTGGTTGTGCCAAGGATAAATACTTAATGAGAACATTCTCTTCTTTTTGGGGGGTCTTTTAAACTAAATGCTTAGTGTTCAGAGTCACCTAGAAACCAATTCTGACCAGTGAGACAGAACTTAAATATATGTTTAAAATAGTAACCAGAGCAAAATTAGTGTACTACTTCTAATGAAAAAAAGACCCACACCAAAAAAAACGAAGAACAAGCTAACAGAAAAAGGTAATATAATTAAAGCTGGAGAAGAACTCTCATGAGCCTCTCAGACTGATGGAAGATTGTATCTCTGCTGTTAAATAGAACAAAAAACAGTTGGTTAGGTGAATGACATTTTTCTTGACTGCAGATGTCCAGTCTAAGCTAATCACGTTGGTTCCCTTGATAGCTGGCAGAGAGGCACTTTGGGGATGATTCATTGGGTTTAGATGCGTATCTGAGAAGAATGGATTGTGTTTCACACAGTCTCCATTTCTCCAATGACTGCAGAGGAAACCTAAATGAATAGCTAAACTTGATTCCTTTCTCCTCAGGTTACCAGAACCCCGGGAGATAAATCCAGCTGTCCCTTAAGAAAGAAAGTTTTGTGCGATCTTACTGACAAATTGAAATTTGAATAATAAATTCTGGTTGTGATCACTTTGAGGTAGAGAGCCTTTTAAAATAAGGGGAAAAAATGCTTCTTGTGATAGTCGTGCTGTTGATTTTTATGTATTTTATTCCTCAGAAATTTTGTAAACTGCATGGTCCAGTTGCTTAATAGAGCTTAGTAAGAGTAGTATAGCTGCTGTTCATTGATGCATACGTGTGTTGAAGTATTTACATTTGCATTTATAAATTAACACAATGGTATGGTGCTGCGGTAATGAAAATAGGAAATATCGTGGTATGATTGATCAAAAAGTGTATGGACTGCATTAACTTCACCTGTGTTAGTATTTTGCCACTATCTTGACTTTCATTTAAGCAAGGAGTCAGACTAACAGAATTTCTCTGCCTGGAGCAAGGTAACTGGGGAGGTTTACCAAAAAAAAGTAAAAAATGATTGCAATGTGTTTACTTTCCATGTAAGTTTACTGGTACTGGTTAGTACCAGTATTAATGAGTGCTATTCTCATAAAAGATGGAATTTCCAAAGAAATCAAAGGTGAACTACTGTGCAGTTTTATCTAACAACACTGCCTTAACTTGCATTCAAGACAAAAGCATTCTGTTGCACATACATCCTATGCATTTTTTTTCCCCCAAAGAGCGTGCTATCTTCCTATTTCTGTTCTTATCTGTTATTTCTCTCTCCTTTATGCATTTCGAAAAAATGTATGATCAGTATGATCGGTAGATAACTTCAGGCATGCACTTAAGAGTGTTACAAGCAGTCGTATTTTTTCCTCTAACCTTTTTTTCATACCGATTAGAACTGCCAAGTACTTTAAACCCAAGGATTGACTGTATTATTTTTACCTTTGACAGTGCCGTTAACATGCTAGTTTGCAGCATGGGTTAAAAAAAAACAATCTCCCAGCCCCCAAACAAACTCTGCTCCAAATTGGCGTTGTGGAAATCACTTGCTTTATGAAACATCAACTTGCTGTTTAGCTGCTGCTAAAGCTCCACACTTGTGTTATCTGTTTCACATGCATGGATTTGTATGTATGTAGTTAGGATCCTTCTTAAGTACTACTGTTTGTTTAATAATTGAGTTCCTGCATTTCATTAAAAAAAAAATTGGAAGAGACTAATAGACTTTTTTGTTGTTTACATTATAAATGTTGTGTTTAGTATTTGTAATGTTTGTTTTTCTTTATATGTTCATCAACATTTTAATCTTCCAATCTTATGTGTAGATCTCATGCTGACTCGGCAAAATCCAGCTCTTCTGAAACAGACTGCAATGATAACGTGCCCTCCCACAAAAATCCTGCTCCATCAGCGAGCAAGCATGCTGTGAACGGCTTTTTTCAGCAGCAAGGTGTCTATGACTCTCCGCCTTCTCGTACTGGACAGACACTGGCAGACTGCAGCCTTTATAACCTTCCTAGGAGTTACTCACAGGATGTTTTACCGAAGGCAGCGTCTCCATCTGGGACTGATGCAGAAGGAGAGCAACATGTTTTCAGTACCCCGTCAGCATCATCTTCCTTAGACGCACAGATGAGACACATCTCCATTAGCTATGACATTCCCCCCACACCTGGAGGTACTTACCAGATTCCACGAACTTTTCCAGAGGGAACGTTGTCTCAGACTTCAAAACTGGAGACTATTCCAGATATTCCTCCACCTCGGCCACCAAAACCTCACCACGCTGCAGATCGATCTCCCGTGGAAACATGTAGCATTAGTCGCACTGCTTCAGACACTGATAGTAGTTATTGCATCCCTACAGCAGGAATGCCACCCTCACGCAGTAATACCATTTCAACTGTAGATTTGAATATCTTTCGTAAAGGTCAGTATTCCATATTTTATCCTGCTCTTCCAGAATTTTTGTGTTAAATGATGTAATCTTGTGATGAATGATGTGCTATGAATGATATGAATGGGCTGAATGATATGAAGGGCATTTGTAGGCTTTAAAAACAAGCGTGTAGCCCTTCACAAAACGGTCTGTGGTCGCAATGCTTAAAATATGTAAGAAAGAGGAAAAAGAGAAGATTATTAAAGGAAACCATAAAGACAGCAAAGCAGAGAACATTGATAAGGGATGTATATTACACTGTGGCATTCAGTCTTAGCTAAAATACTTGAAGAGCTAGACATATTTATGGTGTTACTCGTCTTTAGAAAACAGCAATGAAGAACTAATCATCTTGGTTTTGCTAATAAGCTCGTATAGCTGAGTTCAATACTGCCATTATCAGTCTTTCAGAATGACCAAAGTAAGGTTAGCATGGCCCAAAGCGGTCCAAATCTGCAGAAGCTGAAAGTGTTTCATGAAGGTCAGTGGCACTTGGTGTATACCCAGAGCTTTGAGATCAACCCTGATCTGATGATAGTTGCCACCAACTTTTAGAATCATATAATAGTTTGGGTTGGAAGCGACCTTTAAAGATCATCTAGTCCAACCCCCCCTGCAATGAGCAGGGACACCTTCAACTAGATCCAGTTGCTCAGAGCCCCATCCAACCCAACCTTGAATGTTTCCAGGGATGGGGCATCTACCACCTCTCTGGGCAACCTATTACAGTGTTTCACCACCCTTATTGTAAAAATGTTCTTCCTTATATTTAGTCTAAACCTACCCTCTTTTAGCTTAAAACCATTACCCCTTGTCCTGTTGCAACAGGCCCTGCTAAATGTCTGTCCCCATCTTCCGTCTAAGCCCCTTTAAGTACTGAAAGGCTGCAATAACGTCTCACCAGAGCCCTCTCTTCTCCAGGCTAACTCTCAGCCTGTCCTCATAGGAGAGGTGCTCCAGTGCTGTGATCATTTTGTGGCTCTCCTCTGGACCTGCTCCAAGAGGTCCATGTCTTTCCTGTGCTGAGGGCTCCAGAGCTGGATGCAGTACTCCAGGTGGGGTCTCACCAGAGCAGAGTAGAAGGGCAGAATCACCTCCCTTGACCTGCTGGTCACATTTCTTTTGATGCAGCCCAGGATACAGTTGGCCTTCTGGGCTGCAAGTGCACGTTACTGGTTCACATTCAGCTTTTCATCCACCAGTACCCCCAAGTCCTTCCCGGCAGGGCTGCTCTCAATCCCTTCATCCCCCAGCCTGTATTGATACTGGTGGTTGCCCCAGCCCAGGTGCAGGACTCTGCACTTGGCCTTGTTGAACATCATGAGGTTCACATGGACCCACTTCTTGAGCTTGTCCATTTCTCTCCTTGTGATGGAAGTGCATACTGCAGTTTTTAAGTAAAATTAAAGTTGTTCCTTATGGTCACCTAAATGTTGGTATTCCAGACGTGATAGTGGTTTTTTTTTTTCCTGTTTTTCCTTCAGCAGCTGGCTATATTTTGGGTTCTATCAAATCTTGTGAAGCTTCCTTTGTTGAAAGAATTTGGTGTTTCTTGTTTGGTTGGTTGGGGGTTTTTTTCGGTTTGTTTTTGTTTGTTTGTTTGTTTTGTTTTGTTCCTGCTCTTATTCTCTCAGATTTAAACTTGAGAAATGCAGTGAAAGGTAGAGATTGGGAAGCTGATACTTAATGTTACTGAGAGCAGTTGTTCTAGTCTTGTTAACTACTCTTGGGCTAAGAGTTTCACTTTTTTTCAGGTTCCTGAGGCAGGTGGGCATTTTTAAAGTGAAAGTGTTATTTTTAAAGTGAGATTTTAAACTGGTCGATGCTAATGTTGGAGGGGATTTTAAGAGAGAATTGTTGAATTGTGCTAGGTATGGGATGGGAGGCTGAAATGAGGAAGGGGATGGGGACAGGGCTTTTAGAGGAGGCAATATAGGGAATGGATGTGATCATACAGGGGCTCAAATAGTATTATCCTGTTTGTCGTTCATTTTGTAGGCTAAGTGTAATAATACTGGTGGTTGTTAGTGTTTTAAAATGACAAGTAACACCCTGAAAGACCTTTGTTTGTTTTGCTTATCTTCTCTCATTTTGTTAAGTTTAAGTGAGTACTCCTACACTAAAGCTGAGATTGTCAGCCTCAGGAAAAGTAGCCTTTCTGAAAATACTGTTTTAATTTGGCAATTAATAGCAGAAGTGTTTATTTTTCCTCTGAGGTGGAAATCTGCAACACACTTCAGAGCTTTTTTTCAGGGCCAGACAGGGATAAAACCCAGAGTTTGCCCACCGTTTCTGTCTTGGCGTCAGGAGGAGGGGGATGCCTCTTGCAGGGTAAGGCGGCCTGTCACCTGCATGGGTGAGCAGGACCTGGGAGCCAGATGTCTCACAAACACCCCTGTCCACCAGAGAAGCAGCCACAAAGCTGAGGACCTTCTTAACGTGGACTACTAAGAGCCAGGACCCTGAAAATGGAGAGATCCTTCAGTCCTGTAGCAGTTTGTTCAAACAGAAAGCCCCTGGAGAACCGTAGTGGGGAGCTGAGAGCAGCGATTCACCTGTTCCTGCAACAGATTGAATCCTCTTGAATCAGCGCTTTCCAAGGGAAGGGCGTTCAGGCAGAAAACTTCTCCAGACCCTAAATTACGTCTGCTGTTTGTTTATTTTAGAATAGGTTTTTCACGAGGGCCCAATATCTCAAAACCCACTCTTACACTAAATTCTTACACCTGTCTATTTGAAAGGAAGACTTTGCTACTTCTTAAAAAGGCAAAATTACTTTTTTCTTTTCTTGCCATGAAAAAATGGCACTGTAAGAGCTTCAGGTTGTGACTGATGAGTGCTAAGTTTTTTGTGAACACAGTCCTCTCAAGGATATGGATAAAATCTATGGGCCACAGCTTCAGGAGGTGTGTTTGTATGCTCTCAGAAGCAGACAGTAAATAACAACAGACTCTGGATGCCTGGTGCCAAGTGACAGGAACAGGGATGATAAATAGCCACTTTCTCTTCTTGTTTCTTTAGAAATTAGTTCTCAAGACTGTTATGATATTCCACGAACGTTTCCGAATGACAGATCTAATTCATTGGAGGGCTTCCATAACCACTTTGTAAGTATGACTTGATCTGATGAGAGGCGACAGTGACAGTGCTTGAATGCTCTTTGTTCCCATGTAAAAAAGCATGCTGTACGGTGTTTGTGATTTTTCAGTTTCAGTAGAATGTATTAATCTGAGTAGATTAGGTTAAAAAACTCATATGATTCACAGCTGATTGCATAACTTATTTTGTTAAAGGAAATATATGTTAATTCTAGAAAAACAGAAGCATGTTGACAGTGGGAAGTGTTTCAAGTGAAGAACTAGATGAAAATTATGTCCCAATGAATCCCAACTCTCCTCCACGACAGCATTCCAGCAGCTTCACTGAACCCATCCAAGAAACAAACTATGTACCAATGACACCAGGCACGTTTGATTTTCCGTTATTTGGAAAGCAAGTCCCTCCTCCTGCTCACATGGGTTTCAGGTCCAGTCCAAAGACTCCTCCCAGACGGTCAGTACCTGCTGCAGAATGTGAGCCACCGCCAGTGGATCGGAACCTCAAACCAGACAGAAAAGGTGAGGAAAATGTCCAATAGAAGATGATTTTTTTTATTGTCTAAGAAAGTAACCTAGCTCTCCCAGCTTCTTATTGGTGGAAAATTATCATATTTTTAGAAATTCTAGCAAAATAGTTTTTATCTTAAGAGATAGCCGTAACACAAAGGAAACATAGGATTATTTTTAACCATATTTAAACATCACAATAACAATGCCAAATACAAGCATAGGTTTAAATTTTATTGCTGTAGTAGTTACTAATGAAAAAATGACACAGAATTGCTAGCACTCAGAAGTGTGAGTTTTAGTCCTTATACACAGAAGACAGCTGGCAGACTTGTGATAGAAAGAGCGTACACAAGGCATTGGATAGAATACAAATGTATAGCCTTAACACAATGCTTGGTACAGGATCAGTACACATTTTCATTGTATGAAGTAAAAGTTAAAAATAACTTATTTAGCTATTTCAGGTATTTGCTTTTGATGTAAACATTGTTAGAAGAAATTGTTGCAACAAGAATGAGTTGTATATTGTGCTGCTTTTTAGTCCTACTCAAAGTATGCAATGGTCTTACAAATTCTTATGTAGAATAATTCTTACAAATGTGTTCAAATGAAGGAAGAATTAGATTGAAGAAACAGTGTTTACTAGTAAGTAGGTAATGTTAAATCCTCATTTCAGTCTGTAACAGCAAGCAAAGTCACTTGCTGTTGGAGCTGCTTAATGCTTAAGTGTTAGTGGCCTCGTGGGGCAGTCACGGGAAGGTGTTTAACATGGGGGTGTGAGGTTCCCCTATATATTTTCCTTGGGATCCAAATGGGAGGAGGGAACTGCTAATTCAAGCCAGCTCTTAAGATATATTTGCTTTATCACAGCAGCTAGGTGCCATGCTTATGCTGAAATTTGTATAAACTGTAGTAGGTGAAAAATTTCCTCTCCTTTATAGCGTGTGATAGATTAAACAAAATCATAAAGCAAAAGGAAAACTAGCTTTATGTGGCAATATTTCAAACTGCTGAATGTGTGGAAGATGACTGTTATGAGTCTGAGGAAGCTGCAACAACCTCAATGACAAAATTGAAAAAAAAATCCCAAATTTTAGAGGGCCCCTTCAAAGCTATCCTAAAAAATTAATCTCTCAAATCTGGTGCATACTGCATTTATTTTTCTTTAAAACAAGGATTATTTGGGTGACCGGTGTTCTTAAGAAACAAAGAAGATACTGTTGTGATGTGTCGATAAGAGATACTTGTATAGAGAATCACTAATAAATAGCTTAGACTTTCCAGTTAGTCTAAAATGTTTTATCAGCGAGCCTATCAGTAGCACAGGTAAATGCTTAAGGAACTTATTTCCGTATTACCCAGTTTTTCAGACAAGATAACTGACTTTCTTGTAGAAGTGGGAACTAAAGAACCTTAGGTCAAATATCTGCGCTATTTTGTATTCAAGTAAGTCCTATTTTTAAAATTATGTGCTTGAAAAATGAGTATTTACACTGGGAATGGCTGAATTTGTTTTGGGAAAAACTCAATGGCAAATATTCAGATGATTCAAAATATTCACTAACTAAACATTTAATTTAGTACTTTTACTGCTAAGTGAAAACAGCCTGTAATTAAGTGAAGTAGATAACATCATTATGATATAGAAGATCTCAGTGTAAAATGGGAAGTACCACGTCTCATTCTGGCTGTCCATCTTCAGAGAACCGGGCACGGCCTTTTTCAAGACCTTGGCTCTCTGCTTGTTTCTAATTGTTTCCGTGTTACCAGACAGTAGTTTTGTTTAGTTCTTAAGAAATACTGGACAGCCGCAGATTGATGAAAGCTGATACTGGAAAATATTCTGAAAATAAACACTGGACTGCTTTAACATATTTTCTCTGACTGGCCAGTTTGTATATTTGACTGATAAAATGTTCGACTTTCAAAAGCAGTAAATTCCTATGTTGAAAAGCTTCTCGCTTTTGCTGTTGGCATTGCAAAGCAGTCGCACAGATGTCTGCTGGGGCAGATCTCTCTTCAAACTGAATTAGTGTTTCACATTCTAAAAGTGGTGTGTAAGACTCCTGCTTTGCCCCCGTCCTCAAATGCTTTACAGCTAGAAAGACATAGCTAACATCAGGGAAAAGATTTTTGGGTGTACTAACGTATCTCTTAATGAACGTAGAGTGACTGGCTGTATTTTAAGCCAGTAGATTTTTGGAAGCTGTTATCACCATAAAATAATACGATTATTAATATAATTTAGAAGACAAAGTAATTTTAAAGTAAAGCTTCCCCAAAAGTAAATATTCTGTAGTAAATGCTTAGGGGCTGAAAAAAACTTTGTGAAGATCTTGAGCTACCAAGAATGGTAATGATTCTGATTTATCATTGAGAGTTTTGTCTTAGTAACACACGTACACTGGATCACTCAAATTTTATCAAGTGCACTGCTGCAAGTCTTCCATTGTTGTGAAGAGCAGATACGATGACACATCAGGATGGTAATATATTCCCGTCTCAGTGGTTGAGTTCTCCATGCAAATAACTCCTTCCAGAAATACCTTTGGGAACATAAAACTGCAGTTCCTTTTGAATTAAAATAGGATAAAACTCTTCTTTTAGTGGACCCTTACCTAAAACAAGTGTGTGCTTTATATTCTACAGTGTTGCTTTTCTGGCTGTGAAGTTCTTGTAGTAACTTCTATTATCAGGTTGTTGCTGCTTATATAAATGTACTACAGTGGTCTTCTGCTACAATTTAGTGCATAGAAAGTATCAAGTTGGCTGGTATGTTCAATAAAACTTAGGCAGACAGAGAAAGGGAGGAAAAGGTATATAAAATAGTTACCTTCTGGGTATTGCTCCTTTAAATGTTGGGGTGGGGGGGAAATATGTCATTGGTTCAGGGATTTCTGTTGAAGATCACTGTGGCTTCTCTAAAAGATGGTGTTACCGCAGACATCAGGTGTGTTGGTGATTAGACCTCAAGGTATAGGAGGGCCCACCTCATGTTCTGTCTGAAGAAGCTGCTGTATATTTTTATTGGTTACAGATGGCTGCAAAAATAGTGTTTGCACTGCCTCCAACTCACAATTCCTTTTTGGTAGCTGTCCTTGTTACCGAGAAATACCGCCATCACCTTTCACGTACGTGAGCATTAGCTCTAGCTCAGTAATGTTTCTGTGTGGGCCTGGGAAGTTTGTTCTGCTCAGTGCTAAAAATGTATTTGACAAAGCAATAATGCAGTGAAACTAGCACATAAAGAAAGAAGGCACTGCTTTTTGTTGTCAAATGTATATGCTTAGCATCTCCTCCATTTTTCTTTGGGGTAAGGGCTTACTGCTTACAGGCAGTATAGTTTGACAAGGGTAGAAAAATGGAGGGCTGGGTGATGGCAGTGGCCGTTCTTATATAGCATAAAGCCTGCTCTCCCCTCTGCTGTTTCTGTTTTGTAACCCTGAGATGAAACACATACTCAGTTACTTCTGATTCAGCTGCCTTTGAAGAATAATGTGTCAGGCAGCAGGGATCTGGCAGTCTGTCTGTCAGCAGCAGTGACTGTAATGTGTATGTCTTCGCAGCTCTGATATAAGCACGTTCTGGATAATTTATTAAATTGTTAAAATTCTCCAAATTTCTAAGAATAGGTAAAGTTGCACAGAAGTAGCAACTGTGACAGAATACTGAGTTACGAAAAATCAATAACATGGGTAACCCAAATATAGGTAATACATAGGTCTAAAATTTACTAAAGTACGTGCACGTTCTTCTGAGCAGGGTACTTGCGCACCCCTGCTGTGAGAGCCTGAGGCTCTTCAGTCTTCCCACCTGTAGGAGTAGCTTGGGCCAGGAGCCATGGTGAGCTGTGTGTCTTTTTCCACCAGTTTCTATAAGAGCTTTGTTTTAGGAAGTGGGTTAAAAAATAATAACAAATTAAAAAAAAAATTATATATATATAGCCTTGGAATGACACTACATTTTCATGTAGTTTCATTTTTCTAGCTCACAGCTGCATCTGTAAATGTGAGGAGCTTCCAGTACTTTCTGGAAGTCTTGAAAGTAATTTCAAAACATGGTGTTGGCTTCCTGCCCCAATAATTTGAATCAAAGTGCTTTACTATTTCTTTAGAGAAGCATACCAGAAGGTAAGTGCTACATTGCTTGGGAAAAAAAGGAGAGCGTTTGGCCAGGTGCTTTTCTGCATTCACCTGTAACTGAACGACAAAAATAATCTCATTTTTAATTTGTTTTTTTTTCAAGGTGCTGTTTCTTTTATTATAAAGAATCATTTTCTATATTGATTTTGTATTTCTGCTTTTTGGCTGCTTTAGCTTGCCATGGTTGCATGTAGTCGTGATGCTAAATTGGAAGCATTGCTGCTAGCAAAAGGTTTCAAGTGGAAGAAATACTGCATCCATCCATGTAGTTGGGTCTTACTCTCTGAATCGTTCAAAGGCTGTGACTGGTTCTGCCACAGAGCAAATATGTGACATTTGTTTTGATAGTCACGTGTTCCTTCCTCAAAATACCATTTATCCAAGAAGGAGCAGTAGAATTAAAGGTGCCCAAATGCAGTGAGGTGAAGACTCCCAAGACAGCTAAGGCAGCAAAGAACAACCAAGTTCTTTTCTGCTCCACCTCCTATTTTCCCTGGGGCTCTTCAAAATATCTGAAAAGGGTTGTGATAGGAGGCAGTGGATCCTGTGATCTCCATCCTGCTGACAGCTTGCAGGACTGCGGTGAAGGTTTCGCCGCTCCATGGGGAACGCTCTGTGTAGCAAGGCAGGTCCTGGGTGGCTGTGCTGGCAGTCCACAAGAAAGTTTTAAGGCCTGACAAGAGGTCAGTGAGTCTAGACGATCTTAATCTTCAGTACAAACGTGACGTAAGTCAGAGATCAAGGAAAGTGCATGGGCGAAAATAAAAGGGGTAGGGTGTGAATTGGTTTTTGTAGGTCAGGAGGCAGCATTTGAGAGTTGGGGGTGTCTGTGAGCCTCTGGGCATGATAATGACACCCTCCTGCCCCATGATTTATTTCCAGGGATCGGGGGATGGGGTGGGGTTTGTGATCTTAAAGCAAGACTTTAAGACCAAACAACTACAAAATTAGATTTATGGGGTTTTTTTAAATACTTGTTTAGGAGCTGTCCAGAAGGACTCCTTATAGCTATGTAACATTTAGAGACAGTGTGTGTGTGTACATCTCATCTGTAAAGTTCAAAGCTCTTCAGAAAAATGTGCTTGCCGTCTCAACTGACAAAACCTAAGTTTTCAATATCTGAATCAAACAGTTAGGTCAATGACAGAATTGGTGATGGTGGAATTTAGTTCTTTAAAAGTCTCGGTTTGATGCCCTACTTACTGTACCTTGGTAACTTCACTTTTCTGAGGGGCAGCATGTCTCTGTACCAAAGCGGGTTTTTTAAGGTTCTGAAAAGAAATTTATGAACTGTGGGTGTATGGTTGAATTAACAATTCATGACCATGATGGAATGAAAATCAAAAGTTAAGTCTCATTCATTTAAATATGGTGTAACACTGCCATTTTTGTAGTGTTTTTGATCCATAGTACTTAAAACACTTGACGAGAGAGTTCAGTTTAGCACAGGTGCTAGTTCAGAGTTGTGGGGAGCTGTGATAGAATGATTCACTCAGGATCACTAAGCTGATTGCTGACAAGAGGCGGTAAAGAACTTGGGATTCCCAGCCTACAACATGGTATTGGACTTTGCTCCATTTGTCTTTTATTTGCCCAAATATTGTTAGAGTTTAATTGCATTCAAGATTACTTTAAACAATATTTTCAGTCCTAGTTTTGGGTTGGATTGCACAGATTATTTTGCTGATGGCAAAAATAACCAATAGCTAGTGTAGCGCGTTTTCACCTTTATTTTTTCACAAAAGGCTTATCTTTCAACAAAAATATGTCAGCATTTAGTCTGAGATGCTTCCTGCAACTCGAGTCCATATGATTGCCTTTAAAGGAGACTGGAGTTGGGACTTGTGATTGTTTTAAAAATGTTAAAAATTTTATCTGCTTGTTTTTCTTATAGATTTTTCTCATTTAAGATGTTACAAGACATAAATTTGTGTGGTTGAACCACAAATATGTGGATTGCTTATAAAAATGTAGCTGTATCTTTGCCAGGACTACTCGTGAGCATCTCCCAAACAGATTAACTTCATAGAAAATTCCAATTTTCTTTATTTAAGAGCATAGGTCCACTTTGAAGAGGTAATTGTGTACAGAGCTTTCACATGGCGGGAAGCCTCTGCCACGTTCTGGCCCCCACAGGACCCACTGTGATGCTTCTGGATGAATGGCATAATCGCTCGTTGTTGTAGTGTAGTATGATGCCAAGCAAAGTAGATAGTTGTTAAGGAAATTAAGAACCCTCATTAACCATGAAGTTAGCTATAAATAGCCTAGTGAACAGTTTCCTTGTTAAATATTTACATGTTTGAGTGTCTTGAGTTGGACAACGTGAACATACTGCACATCCTGATATAGCAGGAGCACCACACCATTCTGAAATAAAACTTGAGAAACAATTAAGGCATTAGTGACAACAGAGCTGACATTTCTTTAAAAATAATAATAATTAGAAGTTGGCAAAACTGCAGTGTTCTATGCTATCATGATTGTCCTGTGTATTCTTAAATAAAGGATCACTCATTTTCTCAGGCTTTAGGACAAGTAGGCATTGAAAATTGTGAATGGTGATTTTAATCAGCAGCAAGAACTGAACTGTAGATCTGTTGAAAAAGAAACTGTGATTTTCATTATGACTTCTCTGAGCAGAAGTACTGTTCCTTTTGCTTTTAAGAAATCCATGCATTTAATCTTTCTGTTTACTCTTTAAAGCTACACCTCCTGTTCATTCCATTTAGGAATTAAAAAAAAATGAGATTTTGGGGGATGTTTTGATGCTTCCTCAGAGTTCCTAAAGCAGGCTGAATACTATTTTGTTTTTCTTCTTCGTCCCCCCCAGCTCCAAAGACTTTAATTTATCTGAAAATTATGCTTCCTCCATGACTGTACTAAATTACTTCCACAAGGCTTGTTTTTACTTAATAGCTTTAAATGAAAAGTGTATAGCTCCTTGCTACGATACACCAGTACTTAACTTGCAGCTGTGATTTGTCTTACAAAACTTTGAAATAACAAATAATTTCAAGTAAAGATTTCGTTTGGATGGCTGCATCACAGCTGCAAAGGAAGCTATGGTTTACTGGACATAATGGTTTTAAAAAAAATGAAACATATGAGTTTTCTGAAGACGACCTGCAAGACTTTCTCTGATATTAGCGGTAGAGATGGTAGTGTTGAACTCCAAAGATGCTAGGGAGAGCAGGAACAAGAGAACATGGGTGATAACGACCTATTTTTTTCTTCCCTCTGTACAATTTTTCTTTTCTTCCCTGTATGCTTAATGCCTTTTTAAGGAAACACAATTTTTGATATACAAATTGTCATGCTATTCCAGTGGCCTTTCTATAGACTTAATGTTAGGCTTGGTTTTTTTCCAGTGAACAAGTTAAACTCGGTAACTCTCTTAGTTTTATGTGTTTTGTTTAAACAAAAAAAAAAAAAAAGGAAAGTTATCTCCAGTAGCGTCCCCTGGACTTAGCGAATCTTACTGCAACTTTAAACTACTGATTAATAAACACTCCAGAACACTGTCTTTGGTCTTAAAACAGTGTCTTTGTTATTGAATGCTTTAAATTCATCATGCTTTGGGGGCTTTTTAAATACAGACATGAAGAGTTGCTCGCAAATTAGAGCGGTCAAATAGTATTTGGATGATTAATAGCTTTGGTATTCTCTGAATAGTTTTTATGGCATTTGGCAAATATTTTATGAATACCAGTGAACCTTAGCTGTCAGATGCAGTTGGACTTCTTTATAACCAGATTTTTTTCCAATTCATTCTTAATTTCTGGAGCATTCAAGGTACCAGTGCTCTGAGAGAAGTTATTTTGAGAAGATAAAGATGTCTAAGAAAACTGGAGATCCTCTCTTTAGATGACTGCTTTTTATATTTCATAATATTGAAAGAATAAGTTGATTTCAGTTTGTTTTTACTGTCCTAAAGAGACTGTAGTTATCACCATCCATGTGGCATCACTGACCAGAACTAAGCATGTTATTGATATTCCTATTTGTTGCTGGATACTAGTATGGAAATGGGTAAGAATGTTGTATAACTAAATACATGTTTCTAATTAGAAGTACCTTGGCAGGAAATAGTCTTAATAAAAACAGAGATGAAAAAGCAAATTCAGGATATTTGTAGAGCTCTGTGCTGAAGACCATGTACTCGGGAATCAGAGTTCACTGGGGTGAGGAAGAAGAGGAAAGGGGGAGGTTATTCAGCAGAATTAAAAACCAAATAATAAACCCTGTGGGAGTAAGACCATGAGCTTCAGTCTTGTTTTCTAAGGAAAAATCAACAGTGGTTCTGAGTACTGGAATTCTTGGACCTCAGTGCAAATTTCAGTTTCCTCTAATTACAGAGAAAAGGAGGAAAGATGTGTATTTTTTAATGGAAATGGGAAATTGCTGTTAGTCATGTCTCTCTGAAAGTATTTTTGTGGATGCAGGGACTTACGTGGCTGGTTTTGCCCCTTGCTCTCCCTCTCCTATTCCCCGTAAAGTACTGCTGAAGCATTCCTGCGTCTGATCTCCTTGTCTCGTGAGGATTAGTCCTGTTGGCCAGGAAACAGCATTAACAGATCATGCATTTCTTAAATTTTATGTCACGTTAGTAGATCTACTGTAAAATTTTGAGCCCTAAATAACTGGTATTTAAATAAGAGCGTTGGCCTCTTTCGTGAGGATGTTTGCAATTTCCTGACGTAAAATCCCTTTGCCAGCAGGCCATGGAGCAAGCAGGCAGTCAGAAAAGAAGCGCTCTTAGCAGAAATCTTGTTTTGTACTAGTGCTTCAAGGCGAGAGCCTGAAAACAAATGAGGCTCTGCAGTGAGTGGCTCACGTCCTCAAAACCAAAAATGTTAGGACCCACTTGCTCCAATACAGGAATTTTCTGCAGTGGGACCCATTTCCACCCCAACCCCCCCAACATTATAGTCCAAGTGTTTTACGGAAAACAAGAAGAGAGAATACATTAGCCGATGGAAAAGCCAAAAGGTTTTTTCAGTTTAAACCGTTATTTGAAACAAAACCAAAGTTGTGAAATGGACTCTTTTCCTGATGACTTCTCAGACAAAGGCAGCATTGACAGACACCGAAATGCCAGGAGCAGAATTCATGCCGTCTGAGTGCACTCTAACGCTAGATCCATAATCGCTTGTTCTGCTTGGCAGTTTTTACAAGCAGCCATTTGTTAGAAAAATAGACTTCATTAGTGATTTTTCAGCTCAGAGTGCCCTTGCACAGTATTTGTCTGATAGAACGTGCAGAAGCTGAGCTTCTCTCTCTCCTGGCTGTAGCACTTTGCATTTCACAGGTGGTGACTTGACTGAACAATGAAAATATCTAATTTTCACTTCTTGTTTGGTTGGTTTCACTTGCCATAATTTATTTGGGGTTTTTTTTCCTCCTGTAGGTTTGCATCCAGTGGTGTTGCAACACANAAAAAAAAAAACAGATTTATCTTTCCCAGGGTAGGTGTGTAAGTCAAAAGCGTTGTTTTATGTGAGAGCCTAAACATTAGATGAGGTAAACATTAGCTGAGGTAGATTTGGGCCTGCGGGCCTAAACCACGGGCAGTGTGGTCCTCAGTATTGCTGGCGCTGGAATGCTGTATGGAGCTAGGCTCTCCATAGACACCTACTGCCTTTCCACCTTCACTAAACTGGTTGGAAGAACGGCCCTACGACACTTAGCTTTAGTGATTGTTTCTGAATAGAATCGATGTTGGAGGCCAGTCTGTTGTACAGTTCTGAGGCGCTTTCTCCTCCATGTTATATTCCGCTAGATGTGCTCCCGGAGAAAACTGGTGAGGTTACTTGGGGGCAGCACCAGGAATTTCAGTCGCAGTACTTAAGATATAAAGTTCTAAAAACCAGGTATTTCTGTTCACGGATCTGGCTTAAGATAGTGGCACAACTGCCAATTTTAAGATAAAGAATGGCACTTATAAAATTTCTGATGGATTTATTGAAAATATGTCTTTTGACGGAGTCAGGGATATTATCAAGGGCTTTCTGTGCCCTATCTTGTGTTACTTTATCTTCTTTAATGAGCAAAAAAATGGGCTGGAGGCATTCTGCAGTGCAGACTCAAATAAGTAACCTCAGTTTTGTGATTGCGATTCCCCCATCCCTTTTCCTTTGCCTGGTGTCAGGTCTTTTCTGTTGCACAGCATAAGCTCCTCACCAGAGATTAGGCCTTTCGTTTTTTGTTTTATAGGGAGGGGAAAAAAAACCCCAAACCCTGCACAAACATTTTAATTCTCTGTGACATATTAAACTAGAGGAATTGCATTATCCTGGCTAGTTGGTAGCAGCAAGCTGTTTTGCCACCAAATTTATTTAGGCTGAACAGTCTTTCAGCAGCAAGAGATGAAAGCTCAGTGAGTTTATTTTATGCTGGAACATTTTGTACGTTCTTGTCCGATGCAGAACAGAAATCTTATAGGGACCTGTACTTCTTTATATAGCACTTCTGAAAGTCTCAGAATGGTTTATAAGTGCTAAATCAAGTGTGAGGCAGGCAATTCCATAATATCCGCATTTTACAAATGGGGATAATCATCATTCAGGAAGGTTAGCTGCACGAGACCGCATTAGCATCATTATCAAAAGGAGAAATAATGAGTCATAGCCCTGAGTTCCTTGCGCTTATCTTCTGTATTACGGGTTTCAGGCACTTCAGCCTGTTTGGCTATAAGAGCAGAGAGGTTATAAAGTACACACTGGTTAAATAATTTCATTAACCCTGTTACGTCTACTAGATTTCTCACTGTACTTGCGATCTCTGCTCGTATGTCAATGCATTGATTGGCATTTTAAATTGAGTTGTACTGGGCCAAATTTCTGTTAAATACAATTATAAAACTGTGGAACACAAAGTTAATATGATTAGGTAATGACATTCAGCATGAAATTGTTCTTAATAAAAGGTGTTTGAATTTGAACTCGTACATTTGTTCAATCGATTTTAAGATCTTGGTCTTTTTATATAGGCAAGCTTTTATCATAGAGTTGTAGGCAAGATACTTAAGAATATCGAGTCAGCTCAGAATGAACTATGCCAAAATGTTGGGTCATGCTTTTGACTTGGGTCCAGTCAACAGCATACTTTAGAGAAATGGTTTGTGTACCACTTTACAATCTGGGTCTGCGGTCAGCATTGCCCAACTGCTTGGTTTTTTCATCAGCACTTTGAGCTGTTTAAGGGAGCATCTGATTTTGAAATTGGAAAAGAACTGTGTGAAAATCATCTCATGTCCTTTTCTTTTTTAAGGAAGTTGCTATGCAGCACTACTAGTAAATACATAAATTTTGTCTTACCTGCATGGTCTTTCAGAAGCACTATGTAGAAGTTAAGATACAATACAAAACCTTTCTATTTACCTTTCTTGTTGTTACTTGATTATTCCCAATACTTCAGTGATAACAGTAATAGAGCACTTCATATGCAAAACCCTTGGGGTAGAGATTTGCAAACTCCTGGTGTTTGTTGCCAAGTTTATTTTTTTACAACGCATTCTCACTCTTTGCTGGTAGTACCAGCCCACATCTGAGTCTGTGCCAGTCCTTTTCCATTTTGTGCTGTAGGGCAACTTTCTAACATAATCAGACTTAGGCTTTTCATTTGGCTTATTGCAAGATTTACCTTTCATACGGCTTCTTGGTGTACCACTTGAAGGCACTCGCCTTTTCCAATATTAACACTTTGTCACATAGACTTTCATGAAAGGTTAGGGTTATTATGAACTATGGATCATATTTATTTAAAATAGACAATGTGACCTTGACCTGAAACTTTCACAGAGTTTGGACAAGTTGGCTAAGAACTTCCTTGTTGGGAGAGGGGTTATATTACTGCCTGTAGGAAGCTTATTGGCTCTAATGTTTTCTTAGTTTGTACTCTTTACCTTGTTACCAGTTTAATCTAAAGCATTGTGTTGTGTGGTAGCATAACATAGGGGAATGTTATGCTAATAACATGATAGCGTATGATAGCATAACGTATTGGGGAATGATTAGTGCATCTGCTGTACTTGTATATAGGTATATACAATTAATACATTTTTTTAAAAGGTAGTTTTATGACAGGGTCGGTGGTGGTGGAGGTTGGGTTGTGCTGTAGTGGGGGGACAATATGCAGGCTGTGAGCTTGGAAAGAAGGTGCCTTTGTGTTGTCTGCAAGGTCAGAGAGGTGGTTTTGGTACAGACNTTGGTGGTGGAGGTTGGGTTGTGCCGTAGTGGGGGGGACAATACGCAGGCTGTGAGCTTGGAAAGAAGGTGCCTTTGTGTTGTCTGCAAGGTCAGAGAGGTGGTTTTGGTACAGACAGATATAGACCTCTGAGGAAAAAGCTTAACAAATACAGAGTGGAAAAAGATTCTTGGGGCTTCTCGAGCGGGAGATGCATGATGGATAGGAGATGTCCCAAGAGTATTGCTATTTCCAAAATAATATTGTGACTAAAGAGGATTTAATTTCTTTGAGGGTACCTCACCTTGTATCTGAAACATGACTATTCTGTCATGCTAGATATTCCTCAACTGTGGAATTTATGCAATGCAACTTGAAACCAGTTAATAGTAATGATCAGTTACAATATTGGTTGATGCACTTTTTTGTCTTTTTGTACACCTTTTATGCTTGCCTACGACAATTACTTGCATGCAGTGTTTTCTTTGTTTCTGGTTTGGTGCTTAAGCCCTTAGCGTGAGACCTAGCTAGACTGTAAAACTCCTTCAGCAGCTTGCTTATGCTTGTGGCGTTTAACCTTTCTGCAGGGGGTTGTGCTGTTTATTTACAAAATTCCATTTTCTGGTTACAAATAGAATATTATTAAGAGAGTCTTCTTTTTACCAATTAGGTCAAAGTCCTAAAATTTTAAGACCTAAACCACATGGTTTAGAGCGAACTGATTCACAAACCATAGGTGACTTTACTACAAGAAGAAAGGGTATGTACTTTAGCACTGTATGTATACGGAGCTTTATAAAAATAAGTAAAACAAAACTTAAGAAAACTGTTACTCTAGAATAACTTTAACTGTTGTATGGTCTTTTTACTTCTATTACAATCTAAGATCATGGATACATTTTCTTGCCAAGCAAAAAGTTTCCTATGTAAGGAATTCAAGTCTTTCTGGCTTGAACAGTGCATGGAAACATTTCCTTGACATTAACATGGGTGTTCTGATGTCTTAAGTTGTAGCTGTTCATATTTTGGATTTATTTTTGCCTGTTTATTTAGAAGCAAGTATATATGACTCAGCTGGAAGTTACTTGAAATAACTTTTGTTAGGCAATAACCTGCAATCAGAGTTTACTTGAGTCTCCTGCTGTTGGCTAAACACTGAAATAAAGCAAAATATTCATCCTCTGACCATTTACTAGTATAGAAGTTGATTTATGAATCTTAATGAGCATTGCAATTAGTCTGACAGGCTTTATTGAAGGTGCTGAGTTGGTATAGCCACAAGAAGTAAAGGAGATTACAAATAATGTTAAAAACCTCACAGAAGTTTCACTGATCATTACCTTTTGGTTGTTAAAGCCCATTGGAACTGAATGAAACATTCCTGCTGTTCTCAGTGGGCTTTGGACAAAGTCCTGACTCCCTTTCTCCTGGAGCAGTACCTTGCCCGCCAATTATACCTGCCAGGCCTTTACAGAGGACTTGAGCCAAGCTGATCATTTTTGTGTCACTCATGCTTTGGTGTCATCTTGCCTATGTCAAGTTCAGTTCTGCCACTCTTATCTCATATGGTATCTTATATCTCAAGATACATGTAGTTCTTCTTTTGAGTCTGCGGTGACGGCTTTTTATGAGCAAGTGAGTTAAAGTGGCAGAATTTACTGTAGTAGGCTTGATACGCTTTGAGTGTGTAATAATGACTTCATTACAGAGAAAAGGAGAAAATTTTTTGGGGATACTATGGTATACTAAAGACTGATACTTATCCAGAAAATTTGAACCGGGAGTCCTTATGTTCAATATGTGGTAGCTGACTTTTCAATAAACTCAATCTGAAGAGTGAGTATAATGAAAGCATAATGACTACAGTTCTGCTTTTTCCTTGGGAGACAACCACACTGATTAAGCAACTGATTTCTGTTAGTTCCTCATCTGGTCACTTGTGACAGCTCTTACTGCACATGAACTAGTGCTACATGCCTGACATTTAATCTTGGTAAATCTGCTAATAGGCAGAAAACTGATGGGGGTTGAGGGGGGTGAGGAGAGGAAGGGGTGTTGTTATAATGACATGGCATTTTGTTTTCTAAAAACAGTTTTAGGGAGGATGAAGTTGGGGTTCAAACTGTGACAGCAGTTTGACTGCATGTGATTTTTTTTTTTTTTCTCCTACAAGTCCTATGACAGAATAGATGATACTTTATTATTTTATTTTCCTAACATTTAGGAGGGGTGGAACATACAAGCTGTAGAGAGGGATAATGCGTTTCTCACTAATACTCTTATTTGTGGTTCTGTTCTGAAAATGGAATTTGAAAATGGCGCCTTTGTTGGAAGAATGTTAGCTGTCATTACTGGCACAAACACGCCGCTGCTCCGCTTGGCTGTTGATAAGCACTGAAGCAAGCCAGGCGCCTCTTGGAACTGAAGCTGGGTGTTGGCTCATCTCTCACTTGTGCAAACTTAGTCTTCGCTGCAGATTTTGCCCACACTGAGCTGTGAAACCTCACCAGTAAGGGCACATGTCTGCAGCGAGGGCAGAGTTCGCATAATAATAATAATTGTCTGTGAACCAAGAAAAGTACCTGGAGTTGGCTCTGCTGACAGTTTAAGCTGAAACAGTCCGTCAACCCTATGCTGGACTTGTCAGTCCAACAAGTCATCGTGGCGGAGTAAAGACAGAACACGATGCTGCCATTTTCAGAGTCTGTTTTCAAAACAGAATTACTATGTACAAGTATATCTTGCAAAATGCTTAAATTTTGGTGATTTTTTTTTTTCTAATTGATGTTGCTTTTCAGTACCTGGAAAGATTAAAAATATGTTAATGTATCATGGCTTTCTGAGAACTGAACAGTGTCTCCTTTTCCTAACTAGTGTTTACTATTTAAAAATAGTTTTGTTTTTTTTTATTTAGCCTTTGAAAAGCTATTAAATTTGTTTAGGAATGTTCTGTTCTTTAAGATTGTCTGTTTCTTATACAGCAAAACCAGCTCCACTAGAAATAAAACCTCTGCCTGAATGGGAAGAATTACAAGCCCCAGTTAGATCTCCTATCACCAGAAGCTTTGCGCGAGAGTAAGTTTCTCAGCTTTTACTCATTCGAATTGTTTTTGTTGACTGGAGTGTTAATAAATGTGTGTACATCTGTATTATAGTTTTAGCCTGTGTAATGCAAATTGAGGTTTCCTTTGGAAGTGTATGTCTATATGTGTGTGCGTGTATGTGTATATGCATATGTGCACTGAAACGAATTGTGTCCATATGAATTTTTATTTTGTAATATTAAATATAAGGGACTGTGTATAACCAAAAAATGTGACACTAGTAAACTTGAATGAAAATTTCAGCTCTAATATGCTTATTTTTGTTGTTTACCAGGAGGTTTAAGATATTCGAGATGTATTGTTTGTAAAATAATTCCTGGTAATTAGCTCCTCCAGGTTTCCCATGTCTCCCAGACCGGATTCAGTTCATAGCACAACTTCCAGCAGTGACTCACACGACAGTGAAGAGAATTATGTATCCATGAATCCAAATCAGTCCACTGAAGACCCAGTATGTAAAATCTACGTCTTAACTACTCTCTTCCTGTGCAGTCCTTACTTTCAAATCACGCAAACACAAATCCTTCCACTCAACATCACTCCCTTTATACTTCTAGATCAAAATAATAATTAAAAAATTTCCATGGAAAAACTGTAATTTTGGTTAGATTTCACTAAAGAAATTAAAAACATAATCATATATAAAGAGAATGGTTAGTATACATATCTATTGTACAAAACAGTTCAGTACATGACTTTTTTTTCCCCTCTTCCCTAGAAACTGTCTCTTCTTGTCTGTAATTGCTTGTCCTGGGCTATGCACCAGTTCAGTATTATGACATCAAGGGAAATAAACTGTCTTAAGGCCTCTGAGATACGCTTAAAAACCTTTATTAAAAGGACATCGTCCAAGAAATGTGGAAGGAACAGGGGAAAAAAAGGATTGATATTTGTTGTTTACATTGTATAAAAACTGAGCTACGTGTACTTTTGTTAGGCTTCTTTCAAAAAAGAAGATAGGAAAGGTCTTTATGTATTGAATATCTGGGGGTTTTCCCCTGTGGGGGAGAGTTTTCTCAGCTAATAAAGTTTCAGATATTCAGCTTGCAGTTCAGTAAGTGAAGAGCTACTTAGGAAAAGTTAATGATGCGTGCTCTGGGTTTTGTTTGTTTGGGGGGAAAGGAGAGAGAGAAAAAGAAGAACCGATAATAGGATTTTAAAGTAAAAGAGTAGCAGTAGACGTAGGCCTAAACTAAAATGCGGTCCAGAATTACCCCTAAAGCACTGGAGGAAAACCTGTATCTTGAGCTCAGCTTTTTGTTCAGTATAGTCCAATGCGTTCACCACTTTTTTACAGCTTGGGTTCTTAGTAGGGAGTACAGCAGCGTTTTCATCTTTAAAGCATTATGAAAGACCTTCTTTGGGGAGGGCCTGTCTAGCACCTTTTTTTGTTCTGTTCATCTGTCTGCCTTCTTATATGGCATGTGCTAGCCCATTTCACTGCACCCCGGACTCTTCTCCTCTCGCAGTGCTGCTTGCTTCCCCATCCCCTGCTGCCCTGGGTACCCTCCCCAACCTCCTCCAGTCTCCCTCCCCTCCAGCTCACCATTGCTGCCTCTGGATAACTGCCTCTTAGGTGCCCCTGAGCGAGCCGCTCCTGCTGACTTCTCTGCGGCAGCTCTGACTCGGTGCAAGCTCACCAGCCTG
This sequence comes from Anarhynchus alexandrinus, assembly GCA_008711295.1. Lineage (NCBI taxonomy): Eukaryota > Metazoa > Chordata > Aves > Charadriiformes > Charadriidae > Anarhynchus > Anarhynchus alexandrinus. The sequence goes on from VUYV01000160.1 coordinate 1,111,129, forward strand.
CGGAGCATCCCGGCTGGTGCTTTGTACCGTGTCCGACCTGCCGGCAGCTCAGGCGCGCTTCCCAGGCGAAGCGCGCTTCAGTAGCCGGGAGCCGGTGGCGTCAAAACTCGGCCCCTCTCTTGCAAGAGGCATTGGTAAGTAATCGGTAACATCCCACTTTACAGCTGCAAGAAACATCCCGTTTTGCACAAAGGTTTAGAAGCACCTGTGCCCACAGTTCTCCCCGCAGCAGAATCGCAGTTCAAATTGGGGATTTCTTTTGATTCTTACAATGCCGTTTCAGGGGTTTAACTTCAGTCCAAGTCTGTATAAATAATATCACATCTCAGACGGCCTATCATTAATATCTTCTGTTTGCTTGCACCGTTCATTCTTCAAGGTTGTTCTGCAGACTTCCTTTTGTTTTCATTTATGTATATTTAAAGCTTCTGTTTTCTAATGCATATGTTCTGCCTGTCTAGTTTGTTTGAAATAACAGATTATTTTTTGTTTAAAGACTTTTTTATTTATGCTGGAAACATTGATACAGAACTGATTAGAGAATTTGGGCAAGAAAAATGAACTCTGTCTCATTTATGTTTGTCCCCGATACCACTTAATATTATATGAGTTGGACGATACAGATATAATGGATAACTTCAATTTAAAAAGCCCGGCCCATTAAGCTTTAACCGATGAAATATTTTATTTCCCAGAGAACCTGAATGTTTCCAGATATCTCAAGGCCTTTGTTTTAAAATGTGACAATTACATAGATGTTTTGGAAATTTTTCATTTGTTCCAACTGCATCTTAGAAAGGAGTCCATACTTTTTCATCTTTTTCTGTCATCAGCTTTGAAGCATCTTGTTTGGACGTGTCATACTTCTGTTTTATTTAATACAATCAGCAATATTCTGCTTTTTCTTTCAAGTTGCTGTCAGCCTTACCCTTCCGTCTTTCCTTCTGTCTTCCTCTTCATTTTTTGCTGACTGCTGCCCTCTGTCTTCCTTTTTTTTCTTTATCTTTTAGAGAAGAGTCCTTCTATTGTACTGTTCCTATAACACCTGTTAAGAGGGAGGGATCAGGCTGGGAGAGGACAGAGGAGGTGAGGTTGTAAAAGTCTGGGCTAATTAAAATTTAGGTATATACAATGCAACTTCAGTTCAGGCAGCCCTACACAAATTTGCCAAAGTTTTAATCTTTTGGTCTTATCAATTGGATAATACTTTTTGATTTTCAGCTTAATCATGATGGCTTTTGAATGAAATGTAAAAGTTTCATTTGAAGTTTTGTCACTATTGTAAGGCTGAAATTCTTGTAAGGTATTTAACAGTAATTTAAGGAGATAAAAAAGTTTTTAATTAAGTAATGCTAAATTTGAGACGTAACAATGTCATTTTAAAAGAACAAACCACGCTCCCTTATCTCATGATACTAAAGGGATGTAAGGTGGAAGGCACAGATTGGTTTGGTTGCAACCTTTAATTTGGGGGGTTGGTTTGGGGGGGTTTCCCCCCTGTTGGCTTTCAACTCCGTCCCAGTTTTGACTTAGAATATATCCCCTTGTTATACAATGTCAATAAAATTTGCATGGTTTTAGATGATTGCGAAAGCTCTCAGTCAGTTCTTTAACCTTTCAGATTTTGGCAGTTTATAGTAAGTGTATTTGATAATGTGGACTGTTAGCATGTACATTTGTAGCTGAAGTTATTTATATTATAATTTCAGAATTTGTTCGGAAGCAACAGTCTTGATGGAGGAAGCAGCCCTATGGTAAAACCTAAAGGAGATAAACAAGTAGAATATTTAGATCTGGACCTAGATTCGGGAAAATCTACCCCACCTCGTAAGGTAAGGACATCATCAACTCTTGCATTTCTGCCATCAAGAGTTTAAAATTTCTTCACAAGTAGTTGCTGGGAAAGAGGGGAGCCTCCAGCAAGATCATCTTCACTAGTTTGTCAAATGGTCAGTCGGAGAGCCTATGTTGGACCCTTCAGAGAAATGTGTGCTCGTTCTATATCTGTTTGAGACATTACTTACCTTTTGTTGTTAATTTATTTTAACATATGTTTTTCACTCTCCCTTGCCTTTCCCAGAAAAAGAGCAGTGGTTCAGGCAGCAGCGTGGCAGATGAGAGAGTTGATTACGTTGTGGTTGACCAGCAGAAAACACTAGCACTGAAGAGCACACGAGAGGCATGGACTGATGGGAGACAGTCTACAGAATCTGAAACACCTACGAAAAGCGTGAAATGAAAATACTGCTTTTGCTTCAAAGAACAGAAAAGAGTGAATTTTGAAGAATTACAGAACCACAGTGGCAGTGTTGTTCGACTGTACAGTACCTGGTTCACTGCTGTGTGAATAGGTTCTTGACTGAATAGGATGGAAGCCAAAGGACACTTCAAATATATCAACGGAATTTTAAGATCGTAAATTGGCTCTGTGGTCTGTGGAAAAATTGCAACTTGTAAATAACATGTAAAATAGTATTGCTTAGCTTTCAGAAAACCTTTTGTTCTGTAGTTAACACATTTGTAGTATTACTATGTTTATGCACTTTTTCAGTTACCATGTTGGTTCAGGTATTCCCAGTTAGCATACCTTAATGCCTAATTCATCTGGAGATTTGTTTTTTCCTTACACTACTATTCCTTCCAATTTTAGGTTAATTAAGCTACATGTAGATATGGAAATTAATATTTGAACTTCATTTTAACAACTTAAAATTGATTTTGCGGAAATACTTTCACAATTGAATAATCTACTTGAAATGCCAAGAGACGGCCGTTAGTTACATACTTGTTTATATTTAATACACGCAAGATTATGTGGAAGTCTACAGGTTACCTTCCTAACAAAAATTGCTGTGAGTTAATAATAATGAACTGTACTGGGTTTAGACCTACAATCCTGGCTTATATGTTAGTTGTTAGTGGTGGAACTTCTATTGTATTTTATTAATGACAGTGTTCTGTGTTCAATGGGTGAAGATTCTGCAGGGTGGGATCTTACACTTTTAAAGACTGAATAATTAAATATCAAGTAAGCCTGCAAACCACTGATGGCATGCAGTAATATTGTGATCTCACACTTATTAACAAGAAATAACCTTTATATTATTTACAGAAGGTAGAGTATATAAATCAGGTACGTACCAAGCACGATTGTGCTAACACACTGATCAGGTTTAGACAATGAGCTTTAGTTTTGTACTATTTAGAAGTTCTAATGTCAGTTTTCAGTTCAAGATTAATGGGACAGTTTGACATTCACTGTTTGTAGTACTAGCAAAATACTGTGATTTTGAATTAGACATTAATTCAAATGGAAATACTATGTTTTGACACCATAGTGCCCTTCTTATGATCTCTATTTTACTTTAACCTCCTGCTTGGCCTTATATTTAAATCCCTATGCAACTGATATTTTATATCTCTGTTTTTAAAAATTAGATAATATACTTAAATGATCCCCTTGTAAACCACTTGTTGCTCTTTCCTGGTACAGGATTTTAAGCTCTGTATACTGTGATCCTTTATTTTACTATGCCAGTTCCAAATAATAATCTGCCTTGGTTTAGAAATATTTTTTGTTATTTGGAAGAAGATAGAGTTCTTTTAAATACGTGACTGAGTTAGGTCTAGATAGAAAACTTACTAACACTTTTTTTTTTTACACAAACACCCTCAAGTAAGCGGTTGGTTTTATTTTCCCACCCAATTGTTTTATTTTGTCCAGATCATTTAAAAGTTGAGCATAGACCTGTATTGTTTTCTGGCATGTTGGCCTTAGTACTGTGCCTAATCTACCATCGGTTGTTTCTCTCCCCTCACAGCCACAATCTACAGTATGTAAATTATCTTATTCTTAACAAAGGTTGTTTTTAAATTAGTAATATTTTGATGCTTTGAATGTTCATTTTAAAAAAGAAACTAAACACAATGCATTTTGAGGTGAATTTTAAATAAATCAAGTTGTTCAGTTTTGATGTGTAACTCTGTCCTGTGAAACAGCAAAGCCATGTTAATGCGTCTGTGAAGGTGCCTAGATACCAACCACACTTTTTCAAAATTGTAGATTACTTCTTAGAACCTCTCAAAAAAATGCACAGCTAAAACAATTTTCAAAATGTATGTCTGATTTAAAACCCCGCACCAAACAGCTAAATAATCTGGATTCCCAGTGTTCTGGGAGCCAGAAGAAGTGATGTGAGCCAGGGGGCCTTGATGGCTCAATCAAAAGGAGCTCAAATCTGTAAAGATTGTGGAGCTGTAGCTCAACTCTGCTTTGATGGTCTTCTTATCCAGTAATAAACTCTTCTTCACTGATGCTACAGTTGAAGCACCCATAGGTGTGGTGAGTACTTGGTAGCTAATGTAATGGTAGTTTTGTTTTAGGACACTGGCTTTAGGCATTTTATCAGTGCAATGACAGCGGTGTATCTTCACTGCTGAGGTGCCTGCAATTCGTTAACAGATGTGGTTAGATAATCACTTTGCTCTTTATCCTACATAATTGTTTTGGTGCTTGTCATTAGGGAGAAGAATCCATGCTGTGGACTCCTGCACTCATGTGTGCACCCGAGGAGTAAGATGATCTTGGAATATTTCTAACTTGTGTTTCTTTATTCCCTCAATAGACACGAGAATTTGAGGGAGAAAGTTTGGAAAGGCTGCTCATCTTTTACCTATCCCTAGCCCATCTGTCCATGAAACATTTACCAATTATACAACTATGTATTATTTTAAAAGCTCTTTGGGTTTTTGTAATAGAGCAGTGATACCTATATATTTATATCTATACTATTTTTTCAGATGTTGTGAGCATCTCTGATAGTGAAGTATAAATGCCTAAAAGAATTGGTTTCCTAAGCTGGCCTCTTGTTGAGCTAGTGATACAAGGTGGTTTTGCCCCAAGTTTGCTGATATCAGTCCTTGGTTTACAGATTACACTTATTCTTCCTTAATTTTAAATTTGGCAGCATTCACAATGTTAATTGTTATTATGATTGAGAATCCATTCTTAATTTCTAGGCTTTTTGCCTTCCTTTTGTTAAGGAAAACAGCTGTTTTCAGCCTGTACAGACAGTATAATGCTTTCTAACTAATAGTCTAAAATTTCTCCTTAATTAGATTTCTGAGCAGTTTTCTCCCCCTAATTCCAGTAATATATTTTCTCTATTTACTTGTTGTTGTCCAAAGTGTGTTCAGCATCAGAGCTATGATACTAACTCTGGATGATGCATCTATTTTCACCGATAAAGCTAGAGTGGGTCTTCATGCTGCAGGTCTGTCTGAATGCTTGGATCGTCTCAGGATGTGAATATTAAACTGAAAATGTGAATCCTGGGATTGTAGGTGGTAGAAAGAAAGCGAGACTGATGTTAGCCTTGTGTAACTTTCAGTTACTAGCTTTGTGAGGACACTAGCTAGAGAGATGGGTGCTGGTGAAAACGCCAGTAGATCCGGGTGCACAAGTAGTTTGTGAGCGTGGTTCGTCAAGTGTTCTTTTTCAAACAGGTAAGTTCATTCTTGCTTCACTAAAACAGTATGTTACCAGTTGTGGATATAGTTTTCATTGCTGTATGCGTCATAAACGAGTAATTTTAAACTGCAAATATATGTGTGTAATAGGTCTTTTACAAATACTCAAAATCTTGCTCTCAAAAATCAAAAGAAAATCTTAGTTCCTTGTGCACTAAGATTGACTAAAGATGGTTTGGTATCACTTTATGCTATAATCTGAACAATATGTTATCTCGTAAGTACTAATGGCCACACTTTTACACGCTGTCACATAATCACTATTACCTCATAAAGTGCAGGTGCAAAGACACAGCTGTTCTGCTAAAAATTTGTAAAGTGACACTAAAAAAGATGAAAAGGTAAAAACATGATCATAGGTCTTTTTTACTGAGATTTGTATTTATGTAAAAAAAAAAAAAATTAACAACGCCATTCACATATGGTAGTTGTGACATGGTGCCACACATAGGGCGTACAGTCTTGCTGTTTTAATTAAGTAATTTAGAATTCGTTGCTCCATGTAGCTAAATAGGGAGTGATGGGCAGCTCTATAGCTTTCTCATTGCACTATGAGCTAAGCAAGATTTTTATCGCAGTGAAATTTAAGCTTAGCTATTACTGACTGCAGCAGTGAATTTATATATATATTGTAATCTTGCAAAACTATTTTGGAAGCTTAGCAGCCCTGGACAAACCTTCTGTTCTGTCCCTTGCTGTAGTGGTTTGTGTCATGAGAAACCAAAAGATTTATTTGCTCAAGAAAAAGGCATTGCCATACAATATCAATGTGCAATTTTAGAAGGCAATAATATCACTTAATCTGTTTGGATATTTTACACCTATAGCTCTTAAGAAGCTGAGCACTATCCACAGGTGAACTTAAATTTGGAGATTGTCCTCTGTATTTCTTGCATCTGCTCTTGGTCTCTGTGTATTGTACTAACCACTGCTTCTTAAGGTTCATTTCTTGTTGTCTGTCTTACGACATGGGAATACTAATGTGGTCCATGACCACAAAGAAAGTGCATGTCTGGCAATTAGTGTAATAATTTTTCTACAAAAACTTTGTGTTGATTGGGTGTAGATGAACCAAATGTTGATGTTTGGCTTTTTGTTTTAACTGAACAAGCAATTTGGGTGCGGGTCTCAACCTGATGAGCTGCAGAGTGGGACAAAAATAAAAGGTGCTTGAGATGGTTATGAGCAATGTCTCTGACGTTAAAAGTTTCCTGGTATATGTTTGTGGTTCAGCATCCTTGATGTTAATTTTCAGTAACAAAAGTGGGAGAATAGCAGAAATTGGATGCATAACTAGTTGAAAGGCTTTTGGATTTCATTGTTAGATAAACAGAGCTAGACTGCTTTGATGACAGTAGTTTTGTTTTTAGATGATCTTTAAAAGAAAATTCCCGTGTTTTATTTGAACGGGACGATCGATGTTTGCTTCAACTTCTTTATGAGAAACAAGTTAGCTGAAGTGTACAGTTGTCATCTGCAGTGTACACACTTAAACTATAAACATTTTGCTAAAATCAACTTGCAAAAATAATTATCTCACTCTGATGCCAAATTTAGTAAGCCAGTAGAATTATTTTTCAGTTTCTAAACCACAAGGCATGGGCCAGTGCCTTTTACTTCTGTGTTTAAGAACAAAAAGTAAATGTTAATAAAACTTACTAATTCTGAAATATTTTAGTTTACTATGGTAAAATGGAATAGAAAAAAGTCCCATACAGTTTAGAATATAAAATACAATGTTGTTAAAATGGAGACTCAAAATTTCCTTGCAGTTATAAAATCAGCATTTGTAGTAATCATAGTGATTCACCCTTGAAGATTCTTATAGGATCCATTGTTGTTGCCAAGCCTTTTCCTGGTAAGTTATATCTGCAATGAAACAGTAAGAAAATGTGTCACATCAATTTTGAGAAAGGCCAGTCCTACTATTATAATAAGATTTCATTAAATGCTGTTTGAGGTTCTTTTTGGCTGGTGCCAGGTGCTAGTGTGTGTGTGTGTGTGTTTGTCTTGCACAGGGTACCCAGGTGACTTGATTGAACTTTGGGAGAGGGTGTGGAAATCCAGTCTTCTGAAGATATTTAAAAGGTGCAATACAAAGTAGAACCGGGTGTACTATTACTTTTAGAATAGACTGAGCACTTTTAAGTATGAAATAAAATGCTTTTGATTTGGAAAAATAAAAGGCTGACAGTAGAGCATCTCAATATTTTATTCAAGTTTAGCTGTAGACATTGCAGGAGAGTTGAGCTGTTCTTGAACTAGCTGTAACTAGCTAGTGACTCGCTGTATAACCTAACAGTGCCACTAGATGCCCAAGGAACAACTCTTAAAGCTACAGTTAAAGTATAGATTTCTGTTCGAAAACCCTGTTTACGGAAAATATGTTGGTATTTGGAAAGCTGATCATTGGTACTGAATGTAAGCAAATACAGCTGGCCAGCTGAAAGTTGCTTTTACTACATTTTTTTAATCAGATGGCCAGAATTGGAGGAAAGTGTAATTATGACTTATTTTTCCTGAATTCCTACCAGACTTTATATAAGATTTCATATTTTTATGCTCTTCTCATGGAATATATTTTAGAGGAAGGAACCACTACTACTTGCTGTGCGCTTGACTTGTGCTGTGGATTTACACACTTGTAAACTATGCAGACTAACTGAAATGTTTGTTTAGGATTTTTTTTCCCTTACCTGATAGTGGTGAAGGACGCTGGGCGGCTGGGAGGTTTGGAGATGCCTCAGACTGGCCTGCTGGAGTACCTCAGTTTGAGTCTGGAGTTAACTGCATCAAAATGGTGATTCAACCTTCTGCTGAGGTTGGCTTCATAGTAATACATCTAAATCATGGTGTACATATTTAGTTATTTTTTAAAAAATTAATCATAGTTGAGACCAAAATGTTGAAACAAATGGTGTTCAGAGTTAGGCTCCATAATCTCTAGTTAGGCATGGAGCAGCATTTTTAAATGGCATTAAGTGTAACGGGGTTGCAAGGTCCCCAGTCGCACAAATCCATTGTATGATCTTTTGAGGAGCAGACTTTAATATTCAGGGCACTGGTGCATCCCGTTAAAGTAAGTGAAAGTTCCGAGAACTTTTTGAGAATAATCTTGTTTCTACTCAGGTATGTAAATAGAATTTTACAAACTAAATTCTAAAAATACTGTTTGTGTTTTGACTATTTTTTTTCCTGCATCAATGAAAGAAGTGATGATCCTGAAGACATTTTTACCATCAGGTCTGCTTACTGACAGCTCAGTGTGAGGGAGCATGGAATAGACTTAGCCCTTAAAGAATTATTTTTTTAAAAAAAAAGAAGAAAAAGATGAAAGGAGCCAACCAGGGCCAGGATTTAGCCTGTGATCTGCCTTGCGGTGAGCTCCTTTCCCCTTGTACGCTGTGGAGTGCAGTTACCCCCAATTCCAGTGCTCAGCTTAGAAGTGGGGACAGGAATTCTGTGGCCAGTGCCAGAGAGGCACCAACAAGCAGTGCACTTCAAAACTATAGAAAGAGTTGAAGCAAAAATTTAGTTTTGGAGAAGGTCGGCGTGTGGTGGTTTTGTTTCCTCTGTGTAAAAGGAATGGGATAAAATTTAGGATTGGGATGCAAGTACACTTGGTACGAGCCTTTACAGGCTGTGCTGCATCTTGCTGTGAATTTAATTGTTCACCCCTGTTTTTTTGTAATGGTGTCCGTGGTCTATGTTTTTTATAGAGTACCCTGGCATTTGGTGTACCAGCAGGAGAGCCATCTTCTAAAGTATGGGACTAAGGATGAGAAAATGTTGGCTCCCACCCTTTCTCAAGCCAGCCATCCAAGCTGCCCTGGGATATAGTCCCCTCAGAAGACTTTGGCAAGAAGCTGAATAGGTGCTGATTTATGGTCAGGTCTGGTCTTGAACTGTGAGATGGTTTTGTGCAAACTTATTCCGGACCTAGTTTTGTGATAATGCACTTTGTGGTGTGTGACTGGCCACACAGATTCATTAGTAGTTTCAACCTTTTTTGTCAAGGTGTGCTTGCATAAAAGTTTAGGGATAAATTTCCAATTGATAGTTCTAAGATCTTTCTTGAGGTTTTCTTTTAGTAGGTCCGTTGTGTAGGAAGGTGGAAACTTTAAATTAAATAAGCAGTTACTGGTCTATAAATGGCATTAAATTGTCCCTAAAAAAAAAAAAACCCAAACAAACAAACACAAAATAACCACCCAGCCCTTAAAAAAGGAGAACTTGATTTCAACTGTATGTCTTTTAGTATCTTCTAAGTCTGACTGCCTTTGGGTAAACTGCAGCTGTGCGGACCTTTTCCGTTTCCTTCAGAAGGCGTCCCTTCTAAACACCGTCAGTTCTGTTGGCTGGGGCTTTCTGCTCAGGGCTGCTGAAATAGCTTTGCCTGGCTGACTCCCTTCTGGTCAGATACTTCTCTAAAACGGTATCAGTTCTGGGCACACAATCTGTCAGATTTTTCTTTTCTCTTAGTAGTTTCTCTCTCCCCTGCGTCATAATGATTTGAATACATGCTGTTATGTTTTCCCCAAGACATTTAGTTCTTTGGTGAAGTTTTAGTTTGATTTCCCATGTCTTTCTGACATGATTTTTTCCCAAATATTCTGTTCAATTAAAGGACATTTGAAAAATAATTACTTTTATGATAGCTGCTCTGTTTTTCATGAGTGAGCAGAAGTTTTTTTAACATAACAAATAATCTGTATTGTTATTCAGAATAATCACTAATGCAGAAAGGGATTCAGATGATGTATACAAACTAGTAACTCAAAATAAGTCATTATAGCCTAATAAAAAATGTGTGTTCACATCTAATGCCAAGGACTTGGAAAATACATGTGGCACAAAGCAAGCATATTCTACAGCACACATAAGAACACACCATTTTTGCAATAAAAACTGTATCGGAAGCCCCTCTGTGTCCTATTTATTGTGATACTATAGTTACAGGAAAGCAGAGGGCAGATATTTGTCAATACGAGTTAAGTGTCTAAGAGTTTCTCAAAGTCTTTCATGAGTATTTGTTTAAATATCTAAACACTATGGGGAAAATTGGCCCAGGTCACAACTGAGGAGAAACAAAGCAGCATAAGAAAGGTAAGAAAACCATGGAAATCAGATAAAGATGCTATGGCAGAGGCCTTGTTGTAGCAGATTTGGGTGTACAGGCAGATATGTGTGTGTATGTGGAATCCCACTGTTACTTTCAGGGATAAAAATGCAGATGTATTTTAAATAGAAAAGTTAAAATATTGTCTTGCTTAAGAAAACTCTTTTTTCAGATTTATCCCCATCTTTCAGTGAAGTCCGGGTTTATATCCAACTTCTTGAAATCCTTTTTTGCTGTAAGAATGACAGCACCAGGAGCAAGTCAGGTGGCAGCCAATAGATGGTGGAAATGACTTTTGCAAGGGAGCCTCTTTGCTTGCTTTGTCTGGCTCTGGTTGCCACACCGTATGGTGAGAGGTGAACTTCATGGGTGCAAGGAGACAGTCAGGGGAGAACCTGACCACTGAGAGGGACGAGAATCTGGATTTTGGAAAGGGAAGGAACTGTGTGCGTAATTAAGTGTGTCTGTACTATTTTATATCTATATAACTATATATATATAGTTATATATATATA